>CAJQUW010006100.1:0-69631 GCA_907163375.1 Prostheceraeus crozeri | reverse complement strand
TCTACCTTAGACGAGCATACCCGTACGGAAAAATTAACAGTATGATCATTCGTATGAAATAAGCCCAACCATGCGTATGATCATACGTATGAAATCTTAAAAAATCATACGTGTGATCATACGTACGAAAAGTAATAATCAGAGATTTGTGGAATTACATGCGTATGAAAATATGAAAGGAAAAAAAAATAAGACGCTTTCATAGAAAAACATACCTTTTCTTTCATATGATCATACGTATGTTTGGGGCATGATCATATGTATGTCATACGTATGACCTGAAGCAAAATTCATACGTATGCTTATTTTTAATTTCATAGTATGATCATACGTATGAACATGAACATTGAACATAAATATGAAATAAGGAACTTTTTTTTGAGAACATACGTATGATTTAATAATAATCATGCGCATGATCGTGCGCATGACACGCAGAAAATCATATGTATGTACTTCCCTAATTGACATAGGCTATGTAAACATTATGTATGATGTTTCTGCATGCTTGCGTGATAATTGCGCTACCTTTAGTTAGCTGTTATGTCTCTTCGTCTCATCTCGCTTTCCATCACATCTCTGAATTCTTTCATCAAGATCCAACTCTCACAGCTTCATTCGTTTTCGCTGCTCAACTTAGTTCCTCATCCAATGAATCTCAGCTGTCTCATCTCGACCGCTCTCATCCTCTATCTTTCACCTTTAACACCCATGTCTCACAACCGGACAACATTACTAGTCTACATTATACTAGCATCTACGATACCGTGAAATGTAGATGATCACAGGTAATGATTCCTCCTAGATTCGTAGAAAACCAAACAAATATACCAAAGTCGATGATGAAAATATTCATCTACGTTAAACTTTTGTTTACTCATATCCTTTCTACAAATTGTCCTGACGAACATACTTTTAACATCGTACGATCGACAGATAGAATAGGCTGGTAATTGTCAACAGCGTTCCTTTATAAAGACGGTTAATGACCGCTAAAACAAAATTAAGCATGCAACTTCCAAAAAATATCATGAAACCTACGAAGAGATATGATATCAATAGCCATACATCTCCGTTCTTCATACACCACATCTTCACAACAGCCATATAAACTGTAATTTATATTTACAAATATTTATGGGCGAATCATATGCATACTCATGCATATGTTCAGCTATGTTAATGAATAAAATTCATTCGCATGAAAATAATCATAAGATCATACGTGTGATCATACTCCAAAATTTCATACGTATGATAGAAAGAACATGTCATAGGCATGAACATAGTATGTTATGAGTATGAATTCCGTATACGTATGAAATATATTTCAGTTCATACATATGGTCATACTATGATTTCTACCAATTTTTTCCGCACGGGATATCTGAGGAATTTAAGCGAACCTCGTAAGTCCCGGTTTAAGAAGAGTAACCTTCTCTTTTCATAGATGGTCATAGAGATGAGGCCATAAGGAGGTTTTTTGGAACATCTAGCAAGATACTTTGTCCAGACGTAGCATAGTTGAAGTGGAACATCATAAAGGTCTCCGGCGCTCAGCCACTGCAAGACGGTTGGCATTTCTGAAGACCCCATCCCACCTCCTTTGAGTGAGCTAACTTTTTGCGCGCGCACTCGCCTTGTCACGTTTTCGTCATAGGGTTGTGAAAGTTTTGAATGACATGACCCAGCAGCGCCGCCTACTGACTCTCCCCTATTTATATTCCAATAATTAATAGCCCAAATTTAGATATTCTAAGCCAAACATATATATGTAAATGCAATGTGAATGTTAGCATGCTTGAATAAATTCATTTTTATGTCTTATTGATGCTTTAGTGTTGATTTATATATACCTGGCATTAGCCTTGTACTAGTGTTCCTGTTGAAATGCA
This sequence comes from Prostheceraeus crozeri, assembly GCA_907163375.1. NCBI lineage: Eukaryota > Metazoa > Platyhelminthes > Polycladida > Euryleptidae > Prostheceraeus > Prostheceraeus crozeri. The sequence continues at coordinate 67,736 of CAJQUW010006100.1, read as the reverse complement.
CGTCTTGAAAAGAATTGAAAGACAAAAATATTTTTGGACAAGTATATCAGCATTTAGTTTTCTTGCAAGCAATGTATCATCTAGCGAAATCAAACTTACCAACAAACTGAGGTCCATATCAACAGTCAAATTCTATTCTAGGTAAATTATGGTGTAAGAAAATCAGCTACTCGCCTGCATGGGACACCATTTTTCTCACGACGGTGAAAATATTGTTATTTTTGCTCAGCAACGAATGTAACACTCTGGTACTGATGAGCTGAATACAACCTTATAAGCAAATTGAACACAGTCTGCTCTTGTCCTTGATAAAATTAGGTGGAGATCAGTCACCAGACCAGAACTCAGTCATAATGCTAGTCAATTTATTTTTCATTGTACAATGTACTTTTGTACATGCATAATTGTATATTGATCATTGCATTTATTTGATTAAAGTTTCAAAGATACATCTAGAAATCATCTATATTGGTATTTATTTTAGACATCGGCCGATAGCCGACGTGTTAGAAAATGTAACGATTTTCAGGAATGCTTTGGTGGAAAAATCTGTTCACCTTGCACTAAAACAAGGAAGTGTGAAAACAAGGAAGTTTCGATACTGTGATAGTGCATCACTGGAGGTTTTTAACCCCTCTGTAAGATAGGAGTTGACTGGGGCAGGTATGAATGATGTCAAAAGTCTCTTACTCGGGTGACATTCACACTTTTTATCAACTATAAAAGAGCACCCAGTACCACAACATCTGACATATCTGCTCAGACAATAATTATAGTTAAGGTTCAGTCACCATTATGGTTTTAAAAGAGCACCCAGTGCCAGTGTAATTGACGTATCTGCTCAGACAATAATTATAGTTAAGGTTCAGTCACCATTATGGTTTCGAAGCCCAATCATTCAAGCGAATGATGTTTAGTCCAGAATTACCAGACCGCTACACTGTCAAAAAAGTCATGCAGGGACAATTAAGATGAAGATAGAAATTTATCAACAGAAGGTTTACTTACAAGTCATTCCAACAGGGTAGATCTCTGCATCAGTTGCATTGGAATTCAGCATAACGGATCCATTTCTGCTTCTCACGTCATTGTCTTTATCTCCATCATAGTCGCCCATCAGACCTGAACAATTATCTTGTCATGTTAGCATCTAAAGTAATCTTTTGATAAATTGTGAAATCTTGACAATAGGATCGTGCGGGATTCACAGGCCTACACAGCAGATTAAAGTAGAATGTGACAATATAGGTATGCGTTCATGACACGAGTTGAGAGCCTTGTAATTCGCATCATGCTTGTTTTTTCGTGCTGACAAAGAATTAATTGCATTTTTCCAGTTTGAGATAAATTGATATTTTTTTCCTGCTCTAACAAAAGAAAAGCCATTCACTTCAAGAAACGATCGAGTGGAAATGTCACTCAGCAAACTAGCACATTACAACGTAGCAAAGTGCGTCAAGGTAACAAGATTAAAAAAAACAAGCTAGTGATTAGTTAATTTTTAATAGGTACAAAATATGATTTGTCTACAAAAAATTTAAAAATATTTGCCAGAAGGACAAACAATTGTTCTCCTCTCCTCATGTGTGATGAATTGGCGAGTAAGTCGTTCTGTTCAAAACTATGTTTATCAATTATATATTGAAAAGATTCTATTTAACAGTCTGCCTATTCACATAATAAGAGGACAGGTCTGTTTCCAATCAAATTACCAGATCTAGCTAACACAGAGGGATTACGCAATCTAAAATCTACCAGGTGCGCAAGAGAATTAATTTAAGTTCCTTAAGCTAGAACGTAAAATACAATTCTACAAAATATGCATACAAATTATTTGACCATTTTTAATGAGGTCATCAACAGGACGATCGCGTTTCGACCGCTAAATCCTGGACGCTAAAAACCGACCACGCGCGGTCTTGTGCATTTAAGATGAACAGCCTTAAAAATTAAATTTAAAGTAGAGAAAAAATTAGTATTTATCAAAAAAATAGAGTCACCATTGACTGACATGTACCTCAGGTATTTGAAAGAAGGACAGAGTCCAGCCAGTAGACATGGCCGAGTCACGAGCGTATTATGCCGCCGCCGCCGCTTTATATTTGATCGTCAAAATACCTGCGGACATTTGACAATAATCAATAATAACTTACTCAAAATAGAATAGGAAAATAGTTTCCTCATTCTGGTGTTGTCTCCTCCATTGAACTTTTCTTTGACATTGAATCATATTAGCTTAGATGAATATCACACTAGACAAATATTATGAAAGATTTTGTGTTACCACGATATCAGACATAGGATCGTGTTTGCTCCGTGTTTAAGTATTGCAGTCGTGTTCGTGTTCCGGCTGCACCACAACTTCAAGCCGTGTTGAGGGTAAATTCCCACGATCGCAGACCTCTGTCATGCACTCACTTATATGAATTCGCAAAACATAAATATCATATTGCATACTCTGAGGAAAACCCTATGCTTTACGAAAAGTCGAATTGAGTAAATGTCAGAAAAAATACTGTAAGAGGCATCTGACTTTATTTTACTAAAATGTTTGTAGTGTTGAAAGCAAATAAATATTCAAACCTGTCAATTATTTTGTGCAAAATAGCGTGGAAAGTCACTTGGACTTGTATTTAATTATTGTAGTGATGCAGGCGGACGCTTCATTCAAATTTTGAGTACCTTTAGGACAAAAGTTCGCTAATAAAAAGTAATGAATAATTAGCATATTGAGATGCTGAATGATGCCAAATGTTCAAATATCAAGCATTACTTTGATTAACTCGTCTTTTAGTAATGAAAATGAAAATAGTTTTCATACACACCTGTTAGATTACCACGGTAATCCTCATCGACAATCATATCCAGTACAATGCTTCCTTCTTCTAGCTTCACATTAACGGCGAATCCAACAGGAAAATTCACTCGATAACCTTTTGAAGTCTTTGATATCACTGTTTCACTTGGTAATGAAAGACTATCATTAACTGATTGGATAGTTCCGTTGACTCGGAGTTCTGAAATAAGCATTTCACACTTGATGACGCTTGTTTACAAGTACTTAAGTTATGTTTTACAAGTTATGTAAGCATTGCTAATTGACAAATTCAAAACTCAGTAGTCTCCTGCTTCCGAAATGACTGAAAGACAAATAAAATTATTGGGAAGAATGTTGGGCATCTTATGGAACTAAAACAGAAGCCTCAAAGATAAAGCAATAGGCCTAATGAGTTCAATCAGGTATTCCGATGGTGTTCTCAGACCTCAAGTTCGTTCACCATGCAGCGTCACCTGAAGCGCACCCACAGGTTGAGGCATGTAGAGAAGGAAGCCGTCTCACGAGTGAAGCCAAAGAGAAGAGGTGGAAGGACTTCATCACCCAACTGGAATCGACCGCTGACACGGCAAAATAGTCTGGAGAGTCATCAGGTCGCTGAGTGGCACCCCGGAATCGAACAGCCCTAATGAAGCAATCGTTTACAAAGGGAGAGCATTCACCTCTTCGATCAGGAGGGCTGATGTTTTCATGTCGCATTCCGTTGCCACAAATCGTCTCCTTAACCGCGAAGCGAAGAAGATAATCTGTTCGTGTTCGATCGACGATGACAGGTGCCAGGATTTCTCCTTAACGGAGGCAATGGGCGTCATCAAGCAAATGAAACGAAAGGAGCGGCCGGTCCTGACGACATTCCGCCGACTTTCCTGAAAGCACTGAGCCCTGCAGCCAAGACGGAACTTCTTGGCATATTCAGCAAATCTGTCAACGAATCATCGTGCCCCCAAATCTGAAGAGAGGCGGTGATTATTCCGTTACTGAAGGCTGGAAAGTCATGGTCAATGATATCCTCTTTCCGTCCGGTTAGCATCACCTCTTGCGTCGTAAAGCTTATCGAGCGGATGATTCATAACAGACTGTTCTTCTTGGTCGAGTCACTTGGGATCATCTGAGTAACAGGCTGGCTTCAGGAAAAGGCGCGGATGTGGAGATTGGGTATTCCGCCTAACTCAATAGATTAGCAATGGTTACCAAAGCAACCCCGCGCTGCGCACCATTCTGTCCTTACTGGACTACTCAAAGGTGTACGATCGGGTCTGGAGGGAGAAGCTGTACTCTACACTGCAAGCCCGTGGGGTTCCGGCTACATTCATCCGATGGATCGCGGCCTTCCTCAGCAACTGCAAGCTTAAGTTTCGATCAACCACCGGCAACAATAAAAAGTTAAAGCAAGGCCTACCTCAATGATCTGTCCTGTCACGCGCTTTTGTTCTTGCTTTTCATCAACTCCATCGCATAAGTTATCCCTACCGGGGTTGACTTCGCTACCTACGCGGACGACGCTTCTATTTCCATTCGGTCTTATTCAGTCCGCTCTGCATGCTATTGCCAGATGGAGCAAGGAGTCCTTAACATCGCCAAGTGCGAAGCGGTTTTTTTAACCTCAGCTACAAGCTAAGCAAAATGGAAGTCCTCAGCGGCGAAGTCCTCAACATCACGTTTCTGCCAAGTCTCCACGAGGCCTCTCTTCTTCTGATGATGGCCTAAGAGAAGGCCGAAATTAATAAAGCAAGTAAGAATAATAACCATATGTTGTACTTGGTTTTCCAACTAAAACTTGCCGAAAAATGACCAACCAATGTCTCTTCAAGCTTTTTCAATAGCTCGTTGTATGATTTTCATGGTTATCATATTCGTATTCAGCGCAAAATTTTAATCTAGTTGCAGCTGCCTTATTTTATGGACAATTTTTGCAATATTCAATTGAATTTTGACGCACCGCGTTGAAGCGAGGAAATTAGCCAAGTTCATCACTCTCGCTGATCGCTTTGCAGTCCAACCAGTGACTGTTGAGATGTGCGGTGCAATGGGGGATTCGACCAAGACTTCTTGGAATCAGTCGGTAGGCGTCTCACAATGACGACAAGAGACAGGCGGGAGGCTGCGTGGCAATTGCAGAGAATTAGTCTCGACATCGAGCTGGGAATGCGGCCTGTCTGTTGGGAGATGGGAAATAGGACTTTTTGTATGATTTTTTTATTACTTAGTGTACAGTGCGCGACAGCAAGTTTTAAACATTTCAACAATTTTGTGACAAGAAAGTCTAAAATTGTGTCAGATAACTGTATTACTTTTGTAATAAATCATGTAATCACATCAAGAATGTAAGTTAGAGTAACATCTTGCAGAAGAAGCTTGCTTTCAGGAAATTGAGTTCAGTACTTTGTATGAAATCCTCGAGAATCGATCAATGCACTCACACATCGTGGCATACATCTAACTTAAGCATAATTAAAGATTGCATAATGTTCAATATCTCATCACCGTGTTGCCACACTTTGAAGAATCCAGCAGTTATGTCGTTTTTTATTTCGGCTTCATTTTCAGAATTCGTTTCTTCACTATTCCCCACAGATTCTCTATGTGGTTGATATCCGGGGACGATAGGGCCAATCCATGACGGTGACGTCGGTGATATTGTTGGAACAAAATTTTTCTATCGCTCATTTGCTCTTATGATATGGAGCATTATCTTGTTGAAATACTCCATCTGAGCCAGAATACCTGCTGAAACTGCTGAATAACACGATTCCTGATTATTTCTGACACATACCATTAGGTATTCATTTGACCCTCCAGCCTCCACACTATGGCCTCCACGTCCTGGGCCGTTAAATGAGAATCAAGATCTAATAATTACTCTGATCGGGTGTTTTGTCGTTAAACAATAATCCGCAGAAGTAAGAGGAAAACCATCGACAACTCTGACAAATTGTGGACAATTATCTCACAATTCAATCACAGTTTCGTCACTCCAGATCACTTTATTCCACTGATCTTCTCCCCAATTACGGTGCTGCAATTCCCACTGATAAGGTTTTTCTGTCTGAGACTTAGCCAAAAAAGGCCTACTTTTTGGACTCTCATCACGACAACTGATGTTATTTCATCCTCTTTGTATTGTTCTTAAGCTAACGGTATCAGCTCGGTCACCCATTTCTTCTTGAATATCTTTTGCTGTCATTCTCGGATTGTTTCCACTCATGATACACATACGACGGAGATCTCGGTCTGAACGCCTTTTATTTGGACCATTACAGTTTATATATTCTAAATCTGCATTTCCAGTTTCGCGATATTGTTTTAAAATGATACTCACACTGACTTTGTACATACTAACACTCTTTGCGATTTCAGTCACTGTCTTGTATTTTTTCTCTGATAAAGTAATAATTTTAATACGCTTTTTACGTCGTTCGTCCATGTCAAAGCTCTATCGCAGATAACGAATAAATGACTAAAATCTAGAAAATTCAAGATTCACATTGTCGTGTTATTGATTTCATGATGCACGTGATTATTCATAGTTTGAAGTTGGAGTTTGATGCATCAATTTGAATTTTGGACCATAGAAATCAAGCTCTGAGAGAAAAGAAGATAAATGACTGCCTTATGTGTCAGTCTTTAAAACTTAGCGTACTGTACATCCTCTTTGAAAAGCTTTTTCTTGAAATAAAAATGTATCTGAACATCATTTTCTTCGTATATGTCACTTGTACATGTATGTAGGCCCATCATCAATAGCGACTGACGATGTACATTTTTACACGCATGAATTCACAGAAAATGTGTAAGCTACTATTATTTGACATAATTAGAAATGCGCATAGAGTAGGCATAGAAAGTATACATGATTTTCACATTTCATACTGCTTACTAAGCGTGCTACTGAGTCGGGATCCTATAAAAATGATAGGATTGATGCAAAGCGAGAAAACGTGATGTATAACAAAAACTTAGAGAGCTCGAAACACAAAATATGTCTTATGTTAGCGGTACATATAGCGGATATATAGATCCAAGATCATAGATCCAATCTAATCGGGCTTCGGTCATTTCACTACGCATCACCAACTCAGAAAGATGCTCCTCTCTCACTTTACGCTGCACCGAAATAATGATTTCAAAAAATTCTATTATTCTTATTTTCTCCTTACCGAGCATAGACAAATTCCTTGTCAGAGAAACTTGAACAGTTTCAGTTGTTTGGTTGTTATCATTGTCTGTTACGGCTTTCATTGCAACTCCCGTGGTAACAGTAGCAGCTGTCACATTTGGCGGTGTCTGAAAAAGATTACTAAAATTTATTCAATCTTCAGCTATTTCAATTTATGCTTTTAATCGAGAGCCACTACTAGATTAATATGCTGAATATTTTTCCAGATGAGTTCAATGACTGAGAAGCCATTATTTTGGATTTCTCCATCTGTTTAATTCACACTCCACAGTAAAATACACGAGCTTTCGATGGCTCTCGGCACACCTTAATCATGTGATGAAAATTTAAATTATGATTTTAATTTTCATCACATGATTAAGGTGTGCCGAGAGCCATCGAAAGCTCGTGTATTTTACTGTGGAGTGTGAATTAAACAGTTGGAGAAATCCGAAATTATGCATGACTTCTCAGTCACTACTAGATTATATGTAAGTTGAGACAAGACTTACAAGAGTATGTAAGTAAAGACACAAGAGTATCATTCAAAGATGTCGCATAGTGTTAATGAGCTGGAGCTGTAACTACCTTTCATAAATAATTGTTGGCATGTCTAAAAGATCGTTTAAAATTCACTACTTTCTAATATATACGCAAATATATACGGAATTTTTGTATTTTATAGTGCTTATAAGCACTGTATCAGTAAAGATGTGTGATAACTGCCGAAGTTATCGAGGAATATCCAGTAAAAATGGTCTGCATTAATTAACTTTTGGCAGCAGATGACGAAACCATATGTTTATTCAATTTCAAATTCTAATCGATTCAAATAATGATCATAATAGTATAGGACATGATCATGTAATATAATAGTAGTATCATCTAGTGCCTCGCTGATATAGTGTGCTAAAACTGTTAATGTGGCCTCTTATGACCTTCATGACCACAATGATTTCGGTCAGAGAGCGTATGCGGAACGTGGAGGAGAAGTTCTCTTTTCTGTATAAAATGTGAACAATAAATTTAACGTACGTGAATTCCGTCAAATATTGTATTATATTGGTATACATGGTGGATGAGCGATATATTAAATTAAAAATTATTATTATAATTATATATTATTATAAAATCAGTTTGCTCGGTTCAAATCTTTATTTTTTTTAAATTATTTAAACTTCAAAATCTAAAAAGATGCACATGAAATCCCGTACCAATTTACTGAAATCCATAGTTGATAAAACTGTCTTAGTGCAATTTAAAATACAAAAATCCCGTATATAATATCGGACCTTTATCAACGATAAACTCCCGAGACGTAACTACTTGCAAATATTGCTTTTAACTTTGCAATACTAAAGGAGTTAGTGTATTTAAACCTATTCCATAACTATGAAAACCTTCCGTCGGAAGCAATTAACTACAAAATTAAATTTCTGTTCATATTGAAAAGTAGCTGTATAATTGAAAAGAAACGGTGCAAAATGCTGGAATAGAAAAGACAACAAAAAATATCCCAAAGACACAAAAAACAAAGAAATCATGTTTTTTGTAATATCCGAAAAAATTGGTTTTGCGAATGCGATGCAGATTGTTGTAGCGATTCTTATCAGCTGCCATTTGTTGTCATCATTTTCGTTATATCAATCAATCTGCGTTCACGTAATCAATCAAGTTCACGTTTTGGCTTTTCTTGTGGAACCTATGTTCTACAATCTGTTGCATTTTTTGTCGAAGGCATTGCTAAATGAGCAAATTTTCAATTCCTTTGAATTTGTCTCTCATCATTATTCAGTAATACAATACACAGTCTATAAAATACTGAATGCGAAAATTACTAATTTATATAAACACACAATGCTCCTTTTCAGAAGTGTTTATAAACCAGAGTTCAATAAAGAATGATCTAACAACGTTTCAAGACGATAGAAATTACTTTAGAAATCTACTTTTGAAATTTTTTTGGTACCTACGCAAAATAAGGTTTTGGAGAACGAACGTTCCAATAAAATGAGTCATGCATCAGAGATCACACTCACGGCGCTTTACAAATCGATGATCAAACCTTTGCTGCGCCTTCATTTTTTTCGAAATCGAGGTGGCTATTTTTTACGGACAATTTCTATATAGTTAGCAAGCGATGCTAAAAAAACTTGGTGAGTGTTAGAACATCCTGTTTAGAAAGCTTTCAAATAATGACATTCGACACAAGATTTACATGTACTTATATAAAGTATTGAATATTAGCTTATTAACTTATTGTGCTATCATGTAAGGTTTCTGATATCAACTGAAATGCTGTATTGCCGGAGGGGCAAAAATAACAGTTTCAACCCAATTTCATATTTAAGGAATGTATTTGAAGCTGTTTCTTCAGAATAAGCCAGGTATTTTTTTAAACAGTATTTTTCAACCGTGTTTTGAAAACATGTCTTTGACTTTGGCTTTAAGAATGTTTCTAATCAGACCTTTGAACATGCTTTTATTTAAATTAAAAAACCGTCAATTCGGTAGGACTGGTGCAAAAATATGTCATTGCATGGCATACAAGATGAATTTACCTGAAACAATCCAACTACTATAAAGCACTGCTCCTGTTGTGTGTCATTATCTCTTTTGCATCCTTGACTGAGAATGTATAAACCAAAAGCATTAAATGTATAAACAGCTCCATCTAAGGTAGTGATGTGAGGGTCACAACGCCAACCACCAGCGGTACGAACAAGAGCACCGTAAGTGAACGGATAATTGCGTCGAAAATTCTAAAATGCAAGCACATTGTATTTTGTAAATGAGCCTCACAACGTCTATGGATAACATTATCATCATGAATTGGTCAGAGTAAAACTTGCGCTTCATAAAACCACTTTACGAAATAAAAGAAGAAACGACAATCACATTTTATACATCTCAACATTGTTTTACACACGACAGTGCTACTGTTAAATAAAACTTGATTATAAAAACATATCAGGTTTGCAACTAAAACAATCTTCTTTCACTTTTTACACCTAATTCACTACTAATCACTGATAACGACTAGTAATAGCACCAAGGTTTTGCTCATAGAAATTCGACACTCTATGATACCCAAAGACTATAGAACGGACATGCACACTGAAAAAATATGGCTTCGGAGACATACGGTGCCACTGCAGCAGTAGTTAAAGAATGTCGGCTTCCAGCGGTTGACAATTTATGGTGCCGCGCCTTGTCAGTGTACTAAACAAAGGTTGGATTTCGCTACATTCCTCTTTATATACAAAAGCATTTTGATGAAACAATGATACACCATCGTAAGTCAAGAATCTACAACCATTGCATGTTCTCACAAATTTTATTCTTCTAAAGATCTAGCAACATGGACATACTAGATCGGCACCTATAGTCGAGTTTCTGAACTGACCATCAATAAGCAGCTGTTGTCCATTCTAGTCCCACTAATTTAAACAAAGCGAATAGTACGAGTAATAATAGTAATAATAATAATATGCGTTTACTTCTCTTTTGAATGAAAATAGGAAGGTACTTGAAGAAACATACGAGTACATAGATAAGTGGTAAGATAATTCAACAATTCGGTAAGAAATAATAAATGTACAAGTAGACAAGTAAATCAGTGGCGCAGTTGAGAATTATGAAGTTTGCATGCACAGATGACAAACGTTTTACTACGTCGAATTGATCGTACATCAGGTAATTTGAAGCGGCCAGACTGAAAAACACAAGGAAACAGATCATGAAGAATGTGGTCGTATTTCATAACATTCTTCAGAAATTTCTCGGTCAAATATTTTCGGCGACTCATCAAAGTGTCGAAGCGGCCTTCCTCGCACTGAGCAACACAAATCATCCTATGAAACCGACGTTGTACACGCTCCAGTTTCAATGAGTCTGTGTTAGACATGCCTACAAAGAGTAGACAGCAATATTCGAAAATTGAACGTACGTATGCGAAATACACTTGCAGCAAGTCACAAACAGAAAGACACGGTTTCAGGATGCGAATAGCATACATCCGCTGTGAACCAATCCGGATGACGTGAGCAGACCATGTGCATTTGGAGTTGAAGGTAACTCCAAGTATTTTGAGTGTTGTGACCAATGGGCTCTTCTGGTAAGTTGACATTATCCTTAAAGTTTCACTTGCGGATCAGTAAGAACACGAGTAGGATGCAGGAAACATGAAAATCATTAATACACCAGCTTGTCCCAAATGCTTGTGTAAAAACAACAATGATGTGAACTTACAATTATTATTTTAGTTCTCAAGAAATCAAAATAACACATAAGTATAAGTACAGCTTTTGAAAAGGAAAAACAACGGAAGAAAACATTTTGTCTTTAGCTTTACCTTTGTAACTGACTTAAATTCCTTTTGTTTTTAATGATCTCTTATCTTTGTTAAAACACACCAATGATTTACCGTTTCCAGAGTGCACAACACCACAGCCCAAATGAGTGAAAAGGCCGGGAGAAGAGAAAGAGTGCACAACACTTCAAATGCTTTTGTATTTGTTTCACACCGGTGTAGTGCCTGGAAGAGAGTCTCTGTCACTGAATCCCGACCTTGATATTGATACTTGCCGGACCACTTTCCAAAGTTCTGAACATTGCCGTTTTACAGAAAACCACCAGTCAATCTTTCTCTAGTTCCATGCACGACTCGCCGAGCTTTGTGTAAAATTTCACGGTAGCTCGTTGTCACAGTTCTCCCATTCACGCACACGAGTTTTGGAAGAGAATGAGATGTGATATTTAACATACATGCATGCATGAATCGGAGCTGGTCTCCGTGGGACAGTGGTTAAGTGCTTGGCCTAGGAATCCTTCGGTCCAGAGGACGAGCCCTGAAAGTGTCGGCAGGAAGAACATCCGGGCTAACAACACTACAGATATAAGTCTGACTAAGTCAGCATCGTTCAAATCGCCAGAATGGAGAACTGTGACGCTAAACCATTATCACATGCATTGGAACTATATATTGTCGCCTACATAGAACGAAGTCCCTACATGTATACTTACACTGATAGAATCAAGCAAAATCAAACAAATATCGAAACAAAGAAAACCTGTAAGATGGATCTCCCCTTTCCCGATGCGACATTGGAACCTTAAAGGGACAATTTTTGCATGATGGCTGCCCCAGTTGTTTGCAACAAAAAACCATACTTCATCACGTACGTGCACGTCAAGTCTGCAACGTCGTCAAACGATGACATTATGGGGTTTATATACATGGATAGGTTGAGAAGCTGCGATTGTATCGCATGCTTGCAAGAATATTTTTTTGGACATTGGCAAACAAACGAACTTTTGGAAAATTTGTATATTTCTAGGAATAATTTGAATTTTTCTAGAAGTTCAGATTTACAGCGAATTGAAGAATAATCTCTACAACATCCGATGCAAACTTTCCAAGTTATTTGGCACTATCGTGCCTATTCCCTAAGACCGCTAATGACAGACAAATGAACATGTTCTATGTACGGATTGATAGACTTTATTGAGTTAGTAGCATGGTGCGATCATCATTAGGAATTGTAGAACAATAGACCGAAGCAAGAAGCACAATTGTGAGTTAATCTTGGAACATGCAGACTTGGCATGATAATTTCATATTGCTACAAAGAAAAACATGATCTTTATCACGAGTAATTCCACCGGCAGCCTGTCTGCGCACGAATATTAGGAATGACTGGAATTCACTAAGAAAACGTGAAATCAACTTACCCAACACTGTCTGTGTGACAGTATGCAGCAATCTTTATAGGCTAATAGCTGTTGGCGAAATTGATTCCAATTTGATGTTCTTGAGGAACCATACAAAGAACCTCTCATGACCATTCCAACTGGTAAACCCTTTAACTCTCCTCTTCTTATTTTTGCACTATAACTATATGCAAACGACCCGAATGGATAATACCAGAGCCAAGAGCGTGTAAAGTAATTGTAGGGCATCCAATAACAGCAGACTGGCATTAGTCCTCCTAAAATATATTCGAAATTGAAAATAAAGTCATCTTAAGTACTTATAATAAAGTCATCTTATATATAGACTTAAGACAGCAATTCATAAACTTTGTGGAGCTTTGACTTTTATTTGTATTAGCGAGCATGCTTATTGCTTACTATAAAGAAAACAGCTAAATCCATAACATTTTAAGGCACATAGATTGCAGTGCAGTTCGCCTGGGCATAGAATAGTGAAGTCTTCTGACTTGAACAATTCAAGGAAATAATTCATAGGCAGCAATAGACGTTGCGTCTCACCTTGCGTGGCTCGTAATGGCTAGAATGGATAAACAAGCATTAAGGACTGCACAGCTTATATTTCTTTTATTTTGTTGTATAAATACGTCAAAATTATAAACTAAGTAAGGGGAACATGTTTCAGACAAAAGTTTCTATTTTAATTTGTATTATTATATATATATATATTTGTATATTATTTATTTATTAATCTTAAAAATAATTTTTCTTCGAAAGAAAATATCATCTTGAAACATACGAAACACCTCTTTTTTCTCATATTGTAGCTTCAATTTCACAATATCAACATTATGAATGTATAACAAAAGTTAGATGCTTGAATTATGGGCAAATTGCTTACTGATATTTCAAAAGCTGCAACCGGTTTATTTTCATAGAGCTTTAAATCAAAAAGAGTTGAGAATCACACTACATTTACACACAGAAATCAAATTCCAAAATTGCCGTCCCATACCGACAGAAGAGTAATAAACCAAAGTGTCTCAATTATAAGCTTACTATTTTACTCTTATCTCACGTCACTTCGAATATATCTTTAGCAGAAAAAAAGATGTGGAACATGATTCTTCGATTGTATATTGGCTATAAGAAAGATCAATTTTTCGGTTTCCTAATTAAAACCTATGTGCGGCAATCATAGTTGCTCAGCAATAACGCTGGCCCATTTTGAAAATCAGAAAGTCAGCGGCTCATAATTATTCTGCACAAGAACTGAATAGGGCGAACTTGACTCTCATTCTGACCACGAACCCAAATGAGCGAATTACATTGAATGCTTTATTACCACTTAAAGCCAGATAATCTCAAATCAGTATAAGGCGATCTTGAAAGATGAAATATTCCGCCGATCCAGATTCAAGAACGCACGAGAGTATTAAGGTCAAACCACCTGTGATTAGAAGAAAATTTTGACCCTGATACAAGTCTGTTTCTTTGGAATCGTGTACTTGCGCACAACTGCCACAAGCCTAGCTCAAGATGAAATTCGCAATTTAACAAATACGAGTGTGGATCCTCTCAACATCAAAGGACGAAAATTCATGTACAAAACATTGTGATTACTTTGTACAAAATAACAAACTTGCTGACTTACTCCACAATCTGCTGCTAGACTCAGGTTGATAGCAGGCGACGCGTCTATTCAAATTTGGTATATGAATAGGACGATATCCAAAATGTAAATTTCTCGTTGTCCTTGGACATTGGAGCCTCACTCTGTATTGTGGATAGTAATAATACGTGTAACAATATCTCACCCACATACTTTGGTAATACGAGTAGTAGGAATAGCAGTACGTGCGTCTTTCAGGGACAATTGGATTGCTCTCCAGCCACCGCAAGCATCGGAGTCCAGGATGAACGTAATCGGGTGGGTTGTTTGTCAAAGAAAAACCCATGAATTGTTCAACGTTTGATCCCGAGCCCCATCGACTTCCTCTGTTTGCAGTCAATCCGCGAAGTTTGCTGGGAGGGAATTGCAACTTTTAGCTTATTAATCAATTGGCATTTTTATCAGGGATGGAAAATTGATAATGCTCCGAGTACGTCTAAAATCAATTTTATTTTGAGAAATCGTTGCAAGCATTCACCTGCCTTTTCATAGTGTCTAGCATTTTAGTCTTTTATTTAAGTTCGGGCTGTTCTCCATCTGACAGATTCAACCTAATGTAACATGACATAAGTTTTAAGTCTCCATTTATACTGTAATGTTTTTTGCATCACTTTTTCAAGTATTTTGTGAATTTCATTGGACTCGCCTTAAGCGTGGGTGGTCTGATTGTCCAAGAAGTAAAGGACCCGAAATAGACGCAGGCAGTTAGTCATCTTGCTGATGAGTCCATTTCATCTTGTATATGCAGGTACACTGCACATGCATTTGCTTTATCAAATAGTAACATTATTTTCATTCCTTTATAGTCAAGCAAACATTTGATATAGTCTGTCGTTTTTGTTAGAGTGAACGCAGCAGTGAGTTATTTTCAGGAATGTTTATTAGCACAATTGAATGCTTTTCCTCATTATATTTTCTGGGCAGGTAATTAGTCGTGGGTTACAATTACATCAAATCTATCGTGACTTTGCAACATTCTGACATCACGTAACTTAAACACATCGCTATTTCCTCATGTTTCGTATTAATTAGCAAAAGAGTGAACGACACTCTCTTAAATTCTTTATAATACTTTTCACAATTGTAAGGTTGGATTTAATTCTATATCTTTTTGTACTTCCATCATTGACTTATCGAATGCTTTGTGATGGGAATCAGTAGCATTTTATAGTGTTTGGATGATGGGTTTTCATCTATTTTCACACTTTACTCACATGACAATTAAAAAGTGTCAACAAAGATCTTTCTTGAGTCACTTGGCAATCTAATGAGTGAAGCAACTGGAACATTCTTGGTTACAGCAGCGCATCAGTGTTGCGATAATCAGAGGGAATGGCTTAAGTGCATCAATGGCTGGCGGCGTTCGCATTTAACTTTTCATACGCTTGTCTTTTTTCTTATTTTGTATGACATGTCAAGTTATTTCTTCTCTTGTTAAATATATTGCATTAAAAAGTCATTTTCATTTCAAAAATTTTCTGATAGATTTTCTTGAAAATTTTGTGAATTAGTTGATCACCACAGGTATACAGGGAAGAAGACAACTTCTCGTACAGTCACTGGGTAGCAGGCGACATTGATACTTCGAAATCAGCAGGGCTTAGGAACAGTTAGAGTCGTCATCGAAAAATTTTAAGATACGATGAGAAAATATACATCATGCTTAAGTACAAGTTGCAAACACATCGTCGATCACATCGATTGCATGGAAGCACAGCAATATCCACAAGCATGCTAAAGTAATATTAATGCAAAAGCAGACGCTAGAGTCCTTCAAAATGTGTGTAGGCCAGAGCTGACAATAAGCTTCTCTTAATTCAACTTTTACACAGTACAAGATTGTTCCCATTCGTGTCTACTGTCCATGCTACTTGTGAGACAAAACATTTTCGCGAGCAAGCTATTCTTTTTAATAGATTCATATTGAAGAGTAAATTCAATTTCATTCAAACTATTCCCGAATTATCTGACATTATAGTATTTGTCATCCTTTTCATGGTTATGTGGCGAGCAATTGAAGAGATATAAATATACCTACTAGAAGTCATGGACTGATAGCTTTTTAATTTTCTTTTTATATGCTCCAACACCGGTAGTTCGAAAAAAATATCCAATTTGAACATCAGCATATTGATTTCCAGGAGACCAAGCTTTACAGCTGTCATAAGCAGCAAATCCGTATGTATTCACGTAGTCACTGCCAAATACCACATGGAAGGTCATTGGATGTGTCTGTCAGAAAGAAAGACTATCACGTGAAAACTAATAGAAATATTTATATTGAGACGAAAAAAATGAAATGGAATATTTGTGTAGTGCATGCTGTATTCGTGCTTTGAGCAATATGAGCATGAAAACTTCATTTTCTCTCCTATTATTGAAATGTTATAGTTGTAATATCTCATGTTACTGAAAAAGTACTCAAGTAAAACTTTTAAGATAATATTCAGTCCAGTAGATCAAACAGTTCATCACTAAGGCATTTAATAGACTGATGGAGATGAATTCTTTCTTTTAAAGTAGTCAGTCATTGTTCTATCAATGAGATCCGTAGCTCCACTACTATGTAACCGGTTTGTAATCTCATTTTTATCAATTTTGGCCTAATTGCGATAGCCCCTCGCGATCCTAACTGTGAGTGCATAAATCAAAGTAATTGAATTACATCCAGGTAAATGGTGAAAACTGTCAATATTAAAACAGAAAACATCAACAAAGGCCTTCAATAGTCACTTTCAGTAAGTAGTTCAAGTCCTTCAATTATCTGTTACGAAAGCTTGATGATATGTTAACTTCATGGAAATGCACGTGAATTCATGCACGTAACTGAGATTGTGCCGACATCGATACCGGTCCAGTAAAATTGTTCGACCTTACCTTTACAACTTCAGGCAACTATGACATCTATGATGAGCGCATATGCATTTATGATAGCGTCTATCTCCCAACATAATACATATTATATACAATATAATCAGCAAATAAGAAACGTTTGTGGTTGACGCAATGATCTTGTAACTTACTTGAATTTTTTCCTTTCGGGGTCCCGGCGTTGTACAGAATCATACATGCATAAATCAATATAATTCCTAATAATAAGATATATTCTAATATTCTAATATATATGTATACATTACAATGTATAGAAATTGTCTGATATCTTCCTTGAGGACAGGTTAGTTGCCTCCAAAAGTTAAACATGCGCAGATATAGGAGGTCCAATATATCGTGCTACAAGCATTAAATCATTTTACTAAAAATCACATATAAGGTCTTTCCTTCCTCCTACTGCAATTCTCATCATATTTGTTTTGGTCGAATCAACTTTCAGACTTTTTAATGCTAAGCAGTTATTCCACGTCTTAAGCATTTCTTGCAGTTCTTCCAAACTTTCTGCAGCCAATACGAAATCGCAGAGAATTTGAAGAGGAAGACCTTCTGAAAACCCTCCACTGATGGCATTTATGACGATTTTAAACAGCAGTGACCAAAGACTTTTCAACTTCCGCTTTTCAGAGTGACCACTTGACCACGTCCCTGGGAAACCGGTCGAATGCCTTTTCAATGTCGACAAATTCAGTGCTTCCTTTTTGTCCAGATACATGTATTTCTCTCGCAAATGCCGTGCAATGAAAGTTGCATCTGTTGTATCTATGCCAGACATGAAGACAAATTTCATCTCGTCGATCTCTAACAGGCCTCTCAAACACACTCTCAAAAATTTTCAGAGCTTGGTCCGTGAGTTTGAGTCCTATGTAGCTTCGGTAGTTAAGTGCTACTATAAGTTCTGCTACGATAAGAGAAGAACGAATGAAAATATGATAATTCTTTAGACTTCATGAAACGGTCAGAGATGAAATTGCCGAGATGATATCAAAGTTTGTAATGCTGATAGTTCATTATTTCCACTTTCTCAGAAGCATGAATCAACTTACCTTGTCAGAAAAGTCATACACATTTGTAAACTTGATGACATAAGCAATTCGAAATACTTGTGGAATGGTTGAACCAGGTAACTTTCCTCTCATGTAAGTCGATATTTCCGAATCGTTTTTCAGTTCAAAGATCTCCATTTGAGACTGAAAAAGTAAATGTGGTGTACAACTATTACACTGAGGGACACTTGTCTTGGTTACTTCTTATATTAGTACAAGAGGTCAGATAAAATTTAAATAGATTATCAATTATTCAAATCAAACTATGCAAAACTATAACCGACTAGTAAAACTTCACACAATCTCCGGACTACCAAGCAACTTCCTTCAGTAAGCACAAAGCACAAAGCACAAATGTTCGATGATAAACGCATTCAGCATATATAATTTAAGGACCTATCCCGCAAATTAGACCGTTACATGAAATTGCATATAGGCTTAATTACGGGAAGTGCATGAAATACATGATAAAACAAAATTTGAATTTTCGAAGCTTTCGAACCATACTTACATCACTCTTAAAATTCATGGAGGACCAGTAGGGAGCAAAAAATCCTGAAATCTTCATTTGGTTTCTCATGTCGTAAAGATAGTTTAAGTATCGATAGGTTCTCATTGCTTGATTGATTGGTACAACGGTTTCAAACAGTGGATATCGGAAGCAATATCGATTACACACGTAATAACAATAGTACCAAGAATACCACCAGTAATACCAATACCGATAGTAATTCCCGAATCTCCGAATATAAGTATTGAGACAATAGTTGTAATCATAGCACATTAAGCTTTGACAATACTCTGTGTAACGATAGTCATAGAACCAATTTTCATACCAAATTCTCCACCATTTTTCATTCAAAAATACAACCGCGCCAGTGTTTGTGACCTAAAAGAAAAATCTAATTAAATGCTTGCCAAAGATACATGTAAGTGATCACATCCTTATCATTATTTTGGATTAAGTCAGAGTCCCATCTATCAAATCTGAACTCTGACTGAATATCAGTTGTCTGCAAGGTAGTTGAATGTACAGGTAAATTAATTTTAGTTGTCAATTTTAACTGATATTCACTTTTTTCACTTTTTTAATACAGTTTACATTGTGTAACTCAGTAGCTCTGCTTTACGACTTTCATAAAAAATTCATGAAAAGTCATTATTAGCAGATTTTCGCATGAATAGGCACTTGATATCGGAGAAAATGCACTTTAGTTCCTGTAGTACTCCCATAAAAAGTGAAAATTGAGAAGCTTGAATGTAAGCTTCAAAATCAAAAGCAGTCTAGAATTAAAATTAAAATGATGATAAATAAATCGAGGAGTCTCAGAAATTCCTGAAGAAGCTTACAACATCCTGTAGCAAATATTTTTGAGTCTTGCATTATTACAAAAATACAACACTTTGGTAATTGTACGTCACTGCAATTAGGTACATTTAGGCCTTGGCGACACATTACGCACTGATGTGAGAAGCACACACTATAAATCTACGTTATTCAGCGGTAACTTTAACGGGGACGAGAATGACAGTTCATTTACATGTTTGCACTTGCGTGCGCATTTCAATAAGAATACCGGAGATATACTTCTAACAGAAAATCACAACAAACAGGACTTAATTATAACATGACTTAATTTACTTGAACTTCATAGAAGCCCTATCAAAACCAAGAGACCCATTAAATTCATGAGTCTAATCAGAGATCGGAATCTTTTCAAAATTTTAGGAGTCCGAAACCCAGCTCTTCACGAATACTATCAACCGGATTACTGATCGATTTACTAATTGTGATGAACTTTGCTACTTAGCTGCCTTTTTGCAAATTTTTACTCCTATCAACACGCAGAGTTTAAGAAAACTATTCTACAATTTTCCAGCGGAAGGTTATGTAGAATTTACATCATCACTAGCACAGTCCTGCTCTCTAAAACTGCCGAGGCGCATGACAAAAATTAACCATCAATAAAGATGAGCAAACAAAAAACAACAAAGCGAGTGCCATCCAACGATTGAGTGGCATGTATGGCAGCCGACTCACATATAAACCGAATGCCATCGTTTGCAAGTCGCTTCACGATTCACCATGACCAATAAGTCATAAGCAGGGCTAGGACCGGTTAATTTTTTTGTAGCCGGTTAACCGATTATATTTTTAACCGGTTAAAATCGGTTAATTGGTTAAAGGAGGATTCCCGGTATTTATTTAGTTGTCAAGGTATATCAAAAACTACGGACCTTGCCACTTTGGGTTTTGACCTAATTCCTCCATTTGCAGTGCTGTGATTTCATTGCATGAATACAGAACTTCACGTTTAGATGATAGTTCAATTGATAATGTTGTGGTTGCTGCCTACGACTATTCAAAAGTCTTCGATACTCTGAAGTTTAACCATA
Organism: Prostheceraeus crozeri; assembly: GCA_907163375.1. NCBI lineage: Eukaryota > Metazoa > Platyhelminthes > Polycladida > Euryleptidae > Prostheceraeus > Prostheceraeus crozeri. Next base: position 47,028 of record CAJQUW010006100.1, on the reverse strand, counting down.
TCATTAACAGTCTGGCTGATTTGGATAATCCACTGGATACGTCAACTGGATCATCGATTACTTCAGGGATCGCTTGCAATTCATTGTATGAACGATGATTGTAGCTGTAAAGGACGGTTGTTATTCCTTCCAAAAAACGCCTATTATTATTTCATTTTTATTACTCGCTATGTTTCAATCGTTAGCGTACTAGTTTTGGTTTCTACTAGTATAATAGTCAGTGCTTCTGTATGAATCCTGCTTAATAAACCTATCTATCCTATTGTCCACTTGATAAGTAAGCTTACATCTCCAAATTTACGAATGTTATTTCCAAAGTGGTTGTCAATAGAAACCGATTTTGCAAGTGACACCTACGGCTACATGTAGGCCCTATATTCTTTGCCAACTCAATTCAAAGTGAGTTAGTTTTTATTGGCATATATAGCCTATGCGATGTTGTCTGTGTGTTATTATTGCTAACTTATCCTATTCACCACTTTTTAGGTTAAAACTACAAATGGTGTAAGACTTTCCGCAGTTAAATAGGTCACTCTATGCATGGGCCCACTATAAGTATTAAATGGACTGATGTTACTTAGATTACATCAAATTGAAAATATAAATGACAACATAATCTTATTGTACATCAACCTAATAAAACTGTTGAAATATACTGACCATGTGTACGTATTGTAGTTCCTTGCGAATCATTCAGTCATCACTGGATCATCAAGTTACATACTAAGATTAATTAATCTAAGAATAAGTCTACGCTAGACTACCTTTATGGAGTATAACCTAATTATTTTGGAACCGTTGTTTTACATCTTTAAGTTCTACTTTACCAGGTCTATTGTCTCAATGAAAACAGTGTATAAACCACGTGAGAATAACCATTTTATTGATTATTTTATTTTATCTATTAATTCCAGATAAGAAGTTCCAGTGCATGTCTAGTTAGACACAACCATTACCATGCAGAAATGCAATAGCATTTGCAGTATCAGTTGTCAGTGACATACGACGTTGTTCATAAATCAATCTGAAAGCCGAGAACAGTCTTTCCGAGGATGCCGATGTTGCCTGTACAGCCAGATAGCGACGTGCGAGAATTGATAGCTTCGGATAAGACTCGGAATGCTGCTTCCACCATAACTGAGGGTCTTTGTCAAAGCTAGGAAGTTTCTCTTTCATATATCTAAAGATTTCTGATTTGTCTTCCTCTTCTGCTATTAGTTCTTTTTCGGTACCTTCAAGTAGTTGTGAAAGAAACGATTTTCTTTCTGATAATGAAGTCATTCCTTCCGATCTTATCTCATTGTCAACACTTTCTTGATGAAACGTATTGGATAATTCCCCCTCAACAACTTCACGAATCTTGGAAGCTATTTCTTCTCCAACGAAACACAGTTGCTTAAAACGAGGATCTAAGAATGATGCAATTGTGTGTACACTCATCGATTCCAAAAATTCTTTTTGTTTGAGGGATAGTCTATGCTCTATGTTGTCAACCAATTCGTCGCGAAAGCCGCTGCATTCTTTGGATAGATTCTGCTTCTCCTTCAAAGTCCGGACAACAGCGAAGGCTACCGGATACACGGTTGAGATAGTCACATATTTTTCACCTTGCCATTGATCGGTAGTTCGACGAAGAATACTGAGAATATCTACAACTTCTCCGATTAGCTCCATTTCCCTCGGAGAAAATAGGAATTTCCTTTTGTCCTCAATATTGCATAAACTCTTCACCGTGAAATCAAATGGACCTTGTAATGAATGAAATGCTTCCAACATTATCAAGGTTGAATTCCATCTCGTTTGAACATCAATTTGAAGTTCACAATTACTCATTTGTGGTAATAATTGATCTCTGTATTTCCTGAATTCTCGTGAAAAGTTATCCGATTTTTTGGCATGAGACACGAGATCTCGCACACGTTTGATAATCTTGCCAATGATTTTACCTTGAGTTTCACTAAGAAGGTCCTTGATAGCCAGCTGTAGTAAGTGTGCAAGACAGCCTATATCGAAACGAACCATTTTATTCAAACGTAGAGCAGCATTCATGTTCGCGGCTGTATCATGTGTACAACAAAAGACTTTTATATCCCAATATCTCAATACTTCAGTCAGTGCTTCTGATAAATTCGCCGCAGTATGACGGCCATAAATAGTCGGACTGTCAAGTATCACACGCTGCAACTCCCAATCATCATTGATGTAGTGAGCAACGATTGAGAAGAATCCATCCATCTGTGAATTTGTCCATTCATCTGCAGTTAAACAAACTTCAAGACCACGCATTTAAGTCATTAGAACGTTCTTTCTTTCGGTAAATTGTCGGAGAAGGTGGAATTTTACAGTTTTAGGACATGGAGGTTGAAAATTTGGTTCCATGAACAACATAAGTTCACGTAAAGCACTTCCATCATCACAAAACGACAGAGGTTGTAAATCACGCACGATACAGGCAGTTAAAAGTTGCATTATAGCTTCAGCTCGACGTGAAGAACATAACCGTTCAGACGACGATGATGCCGATTCTGATATAAAAGTCTGATTATACTTCACAATTTCTGAGGTACATTTTTCTTTTTCAGAAGAGCAAGTGACTTTTCTACCGCTGGCATCCGAACAAGATAGGTCAATAACTTTTTCGTGTAATTTTGTCGACTGGCCCACGGTTTTCTCAGGCTCTGACAGAAAATGAGTTCTTTTCAGATGATAAATTAAGGTCCCATTACCACCAGAAAATAAGAGTTCTTTCTTACAATGATTGCAAGTCGCCTTTTTATCACTGGTATTCATCAGAAAATGCTTCCAAATCCATGATCGCGGCATATTGAGACACCAGTATCAAAAGGATGCTCGTACTATAACTTGACTTTACCGCCAAACCAATGCTGCACTAATGATATGATGACAGCTATGTTTTGAGGCCGTCAATGGCAAATTAGAGGGCCGCGTTAGCGGCCCGACAATTTGCCATTGTATACCATGTATATAAGACTGATATCTTTGATAATGCCCAGAAATTCATTAACGGCCCGGAAATTCATTAACGGCCCGGAAAATTCATGGCCTGGAAATGAAACCATAGAAATATTTCGCAACATGGCATACAATGATTATGACATCTACATTTTTCGGGCTGTCAATGGCAAATTGTCGGGCCGCTAACGCGGCCCTCTATTTTGCCATTGACGCCCTCAAAACATAGCTGTCATCATATCATTGACAGCCCGAAAAATGTAGATGTCATAATCATTGTATGCCATGTTGCGAAATATTTCTATGGTTTCATTTCCAGGCCATGAATTTTCCGGGCCGTTAATGAATTTCTGGGCATTATCAAAGATATCAGTCTTATATACATGGTATACAATGGGTGACGTAGCATGATGAAAGTTGATAGCTATGCTTCAGTTATCCTTACTCCCTAGATGCCGCAGTTAAGATGACGTCTGCTGAAATGCTGTATTTCGATTGGTGGAGATAAGCAGAAAACCCGATACCACTAACCAATGGATAAAAACAATGGACTACAGATCAATCCACAGTAACGTGACGTGTAGGGAAGCAGCACGACTAAAGGATTGCGAATTGTAATGAATGAGTTTGAATGGATTGTGGATGAAGATGAATGAGCAACCACTACTCCATGAAACCAGTGTAAAATCTTTAGTTCAATCGGATTTCATCATACACGTAGTGTAGTACACGTTAAATCTAATGAAACGTCGTAACCGATTTTAACCGGTTAAGAGAAAGTGTAAGCGGTTAAGAGAGAGTGTAACCGGTTAACCGATCCTAGCCCTGGTCATAAGTAGAAGGCAGTTTGCCGCTACATTTTGACCGTTTACACATGTTCATTCTTCACAAGAGATAATTAAGACATTTAATGTAAAATAGAGCAAAAATCTTTCAAACCACTACAAGAACGTATACAAAGAGACGCGTTACATCAAAATAAGAAACAAAGACACCTGCATCATCTGTCATAAAAATAGCCATGCACGACCATGATGATCATTTTCTGCGCTGAGTCATTCTTATTTAACTTTCGTGCTATCAGAGGTGCGGCGTTTGTTATAGGGCGTCGATTATCTGAGGAAATGCGGTACATGTAATGACTCTTCCGAATCCATCATACACGTCCTTTTCAGTAGAGATACATAATGAAGCATTCTGCCTAGGTATATTTGCTCTACGTTGATATTACCATTTATATACAGGTCTATAAGATGCTGTGTGATAATAGACAATATCTATCCATCTAATCTTAAAAAACGAAAACAAATGCAAAAGAATTCTATTAAGTGGTGCAGCGACCGCATTTTTATCAAACTGACTCGTGTTCAAACTGAATTTAATTCAAGAATTATAATCGTGAACTCAAAATTTTTGAATTTCCCTGAGTAATCCTGGTTTTCCTTAAGTGTTTTCAATTACCCTGAGTTCCCAGGTCTCCCTCTTTCCAAAGAAGACACATTCCTTGTTGTATCTCTATGATAATTTGATAATTTTATCAAAACCGACCATCAGAACCATTTTGATCAGGAACCCTCGATCGCAATCCCTTGTCGCACGGTGCGCCATCTTGTACAAATATAAAATCAGAATCATACCATTGATGCATTAGTATGGCATTGGTTATAATTTTCATCGAGATGCAGCCAATTGTTGATAATAGAAACGTCAGAGAAATCATGAATTGTAGTTTATAATTTCACACATTTCTTTATCTTAGTCTATATTGGATTTCGCATTTAAAAATCGAAACTTTGCAATTTAGGGACCTATGAAACTTCGAGATTCGAGAAAAATTCGAATCGGTCGGTATCGGCTGGCCAAAAATTATGTCAATTGCTTTCTTTTGATTTACAGCTTGTTTACATTCGCTACTACTTGAAGGTGACATTGCAAAATGCTTGAGACGTTGGATTCTAACTGAAAGTGATTGAAAACGTCGGTTGCTAAAACGGGAGCTAGTTGAATCAGCTATAGTGCATGCTACAGTGCTGCTCATGGTTTCGGGCTCAATCTATCTTACTGACCGACTCTCATACTGATAAAAAATTGCTGATTTAAAGGAGAATTGTAGATGTCAGACTATGAGTCAGAGTTTTCAGACTGTCTTTCGAGAGGAACTCTTTGCCTGATGCACGTGGTTTACTAAAACAGTGAATTATACTACGTATCCTATAAAATGAACTATTTCTAAAAGTAAGCCAAGACGCAAGGAGGAAGAACTCAAGCGGCAATAAGAAGTCCTAGTTAATAAGAACAAATTGTCTTATGCATCAGTATACCATCTGATCTTTTGACAGCACCCCTCACACATCAAGCCCCTCGAAAGTTAAAAACATTTAAGGACTCGGAACTTCCTACAAAATACATATTATGTAGGCTTTTTGCGCTTGATTCCTAAAATATCTGAACCACACGTCTGACTTAATCTTTGGGCTACAAGTGTTTCAAGGTAAGGAGGGCATTTAATCTCGACCGACCAAGTATCTCCCGGAAAATCTAGTCAGCGTTTAAATTTCGATTATCGTTTGAATGAAAATGAAATTTGTATATTTTTAGTGATTTGATGTTTAATTGCCTACCTGTTGAGATTTGGTATGTGATTTATAGACGAAATGTATTACGAAATATCATTGTAATTATCTGTACCTCACAACTGTAATTAATCGCACGTCTGGTACGGAGGTTACATGAATTTAAGCACAAAATATGGCTTACTGTCGACTTACAGTCTTTCAACTACGCTTTTTCATATGGCTACTGGATTTCCCTACTTTACTGATCTTCCAATCTTACATTTCCCACATAATAAAATGCCAAATGTCTTAAGTAATCCTTTACTTGCATGAGCTCGCATGAGTTTGAGTGACAAAGTTACGTAGGTTTGTTTTTAAACTGTAGGTATCAATCACTTGTTATAAAAATGCTATGACTGCTATCTGGAAATTACGATAGTTCATGAAAATTCTGTGCTCTGCCAGGCTCAGGATATTTAAGGGAACGATTGATGGAGGTAACACTTCCAGTCCCGCGTGAGATCTCAAAGGCTTTTTCTACAAACCTCGACCCAGCCATAAACAAGGCCGATGTGAAGTCACATGTCAAATCAATATCCACTATCTAACTCATAGTCAAGCGTCAACATGTCATTCGAAAAAAGCTACAGTTATAAAGCGTTCTATAGATTTTGATTAGCTCAGAAAAATGAAGACCTCAATTTACTTTCATTATTTTGAATGCTCATTTCTTTATGTGTACCAAGAAGTCTTGTAAAAGCGATTTAAATTACATGACTATTATCCTATTTGGTAGACCTATTTTTTTTAATGGCTGACGGTACAGACTAGTAAAAACAGGTCGTAAAAATATATTTAACCAGGCCTATGCAAGTTTTTGAGTATTCGATTCGACTCTAAATTTTCCGATTCATTCACAATCACAATGTAAATATAATGAATGCATGTAATTTTCAAATTAAGAAAAGATTTCAGCATCAGAATTTCAATATGGATTAAATGGGCTGAGCTTACGTAGAAAGATGAAGCTGTAACTTTTCCAACTGGAACTTCAACCTCCGGAAATTCAAATAATTTTGATCTTAGAGGGTAGGCAATGACACCTGTCTTGCTAAAAATCTTTACAGACTTATTTGGCATGACAAAATCAGATTCACCTGGAAAAGAAAGGGTTAATTGTGTAATATATCAACAAATAACAAGATAATTTCATCAATGTTTTAATAGTGTTCATTGCGGTTGTATCGCGTTTAACAGAAGAATGGCAGCACACTGGGAGGAGTTTGAGGTTCACTTTGAAATAGAATGGGCATAATAATTTGAATAATAAGCTTTAGTCTTCGAGACTATTACGAAGCGCTCTGATCTTTGGACAGCGGAAGAAATATATTCAACCATTTAGAGAGCACTAGTTAGTACATTACAGAATCACAAGAAATTTATGGCAACAGGCATCCTTCTCCACGAAAACTGCAACATACACCATGGAATCAAGTACAACAAAATAGCACGGGTGTTCATAAATTAAATATAATTAAAGATTACATTAAAAAAGTAGAACTAAAAAATCAATTATAATAAGTTAAATAGCACGGGGCCTTATAAATAATTTGATGATGCGTAATCTGATTGAGAATGGCATGCAAGCAATTTAAATTGCGACAATAGTCAATCAATAAATTGTAATTACTCGGGTTCAGCAATCAATTATGCGTAATGTAACTGTAGCTGCAAGCAATCAAATAATTTCAATTTTGTGTTTTATAGATACCTATCAAATCAATGACATGCGGTTCATAATGTTGAATTTTTGATTTATGCATTATGAAATTCAACGCACGAAGCTATATGTAAGTCTACCTTTTAATGGAATTGAGCATTCAGTGCATTAAAATGAAGTTACACTAACCATTGGACTCGATTGTCAATATACGTAAATGCATTATAGGCCTCGAGCGACCACCTGCTTACGCTTGTATAATTTCAAGTTAATTTCCTAGAAAAAAGATGTTATGATGGCTTAATAGAGCGAAACCTAATTTCCATGTGTAGATCCACATATGCAAGATACCACATTGCAGATATCGATCGATCACCTCTTAATTCTGTCCAGGGCTCGGACACCTTCATCTGCCCATCTGCTTACATCCTAGTCACTCACTCACTCCACGATTTATCTTCCATTTTCCCGTGTTTCGAGTGTTGGGACACTGGATTTTTAAATTTCACTTTCGCCTTTCGAGTTCGTTTAGTTTCCGTTTTCGTTTTATTTTTATCACGACTTTTCGTTTCCCTATTTATATATTTTATTCTTTTTATGATTGCACATGTATTTATTATAATGTAAGCATGATAATTGCACCGGTATACGAAATCCATAGCTTCACAGAAGCAATCTCATTTGATCAAGAGAAATTAGCATTAAAAGATTTGAAATATTATTATTGCATCCATATTTACTGAAGCCGTCGAAGCCCATTACCAAGAAGTGACTGTAACAACTGTCAGAACAATGCTTTGTTGCACCAGTATAGGGTCTCGGATCCATTTTGAGATGCTGTCTAGGAAGTAGGCTATGTCTCGTCGGTAATGATGCCGGCTTGATCTTTTCGCATGTAAAACATCATTTGCAATTCGTGACTCCTTTCTCGAAGACAAAGTGGTCCTAAAACACACTCTTTGGTCTTCCAGTGATAGCACTCATACACGTTTCACACGAAGCAAGAAAGATGAATCAAAGAGATTATAGCCAGCCAATCCCGTAGTGGCACCGAAAATACGCGTTTTTGTCACATCAACATCGGCGCTTTTCTCACATGTTTTCTCAACTCGGAGTACTCCGTCACTAAGTCGAATGAGGCTAGGATTTCTATGTATACGAGTATACTGGGGTTGCTACCGGATACTAGGATTACTAGGATATCCTAGGATATGCTAGGATTCTATGCATAATGCTAGTGATGTGGAAAGCTCACAGAATGAAAAACTGTCAGAAACAGTCACCTCCCAAGTATGTAGGCATACTGCATTATGCAGCTTGTCGTATTCTGAAAGCTGGGCTAAGATGATGTCTATTTATTTTACCTTATAAGTATCATCTCGTCTGCTGACATTTAAAGTGAGAACAAAAATGCTACATAAAAAATTTCCTTATCTTTTCGTTTTCGTTTTTTGATAGTTTTAACGAAAACAACACTAAATATGAACTGAATTGAAATTCGGCAATCCGAATCTGATTGACAATTGTACGTCACCAAGCTTCATTTTCAAAAAATCAACTTTAATTGCTATAGTTAGTAATTGATGTTCTCATATCAGATATATCTAGTCTACTTTACTGATGCTTGCAGACAAACAGATTTCCATGGTAAATTTCATTGCCAGCTGATAATGTGTAGGCATGTTGCACATGTTTACAGACCATGTGCCATTGATACAACGGCAACTACCAGAAATTAACTGCAAATCCACATTAAGAACGGCAAAATGCTTCTCTATAGTGGAGATTTAATGTGAAAGGTAGACACTTTCAGTTCAGCAACGACTTTGTCAACAACCACAAACGAGTTGCTGCTAAATTTATATATGTTATTATTATATATATAAATTGTTATGTTATGTATGCTGGATGAAATCATTCACGTGTGATTCATTCCTTCGGTCGATTACCATCAGCTGACATTGCAATTTATAAATTTCACTATGTCCTATATGCTTTTTTGTCGCATGAAATTTTTGCATACCTTCGATTTATCTCTGAAAATTGCAAGAAGAGGGTAGTGACAATAAAACCAAACGCCGAATTCTGTGTGGAAACAAAATCCTCGTGCAAAATGGTTTCGATAAAAGTCTCCCAGAAAAAAGTGCCAAAGTAAAATCTAGCTGCCTAGAACGTTCAAGCAACATCTAAAACCTACTCCGTCTTACAGTTTGATAGTACGACTGCTTGGCGGCTAACTCAACGAACTATCAGAGGCAATTGAGTTCCCGATTTTCTAGGTGTAGCTAAGAACGCCTCTGGCATTTGAATTTCATTTCGAGACATTCCGACAGTTCATGGGCAGGTTGTTTCAAACTCATTAAATAAAAACCTATTTCCATAAGGAATTGGATGCAGATTCTCTAGCAAATTTCAGAGCTCAAAGATAGGTCTATTATACGGATAGCAGGCCTATTCAGTCAACTGGGGATGATTCTGATATCGGTGATGGTGAATCAATCAATTACAATCATTCTGCATTGCCAATCAATTAATTGCAATTATTCTGCATTGGCATTCAAGAAATTGTAGTTATTCTACATTAGCAATGAAGAATTTGCACAGCTATTCTTCATTAGCAATCAAGAAATTGCATCTTGATATTATCTCTCAACATTCAATGAATTGTGGCCAATAAATTGCAGGAACATAATTTTTGATAACCAACCCCTGCATAGTAGCATCAGCTACATTGCCGACTAAAGCTAAGGTTGATTGCAATTTTTCAGCAAAGAAATAACTCAATTTTCCGCGATGTGAGCAAGAATACAGCTCTCCCTCAATTTGGATGATTTTTTTAATTTTGTAAGAGAAAGTTCCCCTATGCTAAAGTTGGTTATAAACTTTAGCTAATAGCATAAATACTAATGAAAGCAAAAACAAATGTAATTGCTAACTATGCAAGGATATTGGACCTAAATATACGTGTAGCGATAAATACATTGTCCATAATAATTTTGAATGTCAAATTTGTCATAAAAATCACATTTGCCAAGCTTGCCGACCTTTGATGTTACGGTATGATGAACACAGACGTAGTTTGAGCTGTCAAGATCGTAAAAGTGCACTATCTGAACATAAATTGATTGACCATGCCAATAGAATAATGAACATCGATAATTTCCAACATTCTATCCTAAATAAACAAAAGAATTCGATGCAAACTAAAATGGCCGAAGCACGCTTCATAGCGTTGAACAAGCCACAAATCAACCGCAAGTATGAACTGATCTAACGAGTCGTCACTGCCCAATCATTTTTATATTTAATCCAACTGCTTGTATATTTGCTTACCCCTTGATACCTTGATACTGACCACCGTAACGATACTACCACCGTGACGAAACGCGTCGGGGAACTTTGTCTTATGAAATAAAAATTTATCTAAATTGAGGGAGAGCTATATTTTTGCTTACATCGAGGAAAATTGAATAATGAACCTCCCGTATAAGACAACGAAAGAAAGAAATAACTCTTTTTGTCTTTTGATTGTACTTACGACAGCAACCTGCATGAGGTTCGTTTCTTTTCAATGGAGCTTTGCATTCACAGTAAAAACTTCCGACAGTATTCACACACGATAGATCGCTATCCTGACAATTGTGGCGACCAGATGTGCATTCATTGATATCTGAAAAATAGTAATAAGTAGCATTGAAATAAGACCTGTTTTATGAAGAAGAAAATGATAGAATCTATTAGGAATTTGTATTACAGTTTGAATTTACTAGATGGAAAACATCATTTTCAAAGAATGTTATCGTGTTACTTGCCTCTTTAAGGAATCTGGCAGATGATTTTGTTGATGTCTAGAAGAACATTTACCAAGACATTTATCAAATTTTTCATGCACCTCATGCAGGCATCGTGATTGCTACTGTTCTATGTTCTAATACGGATGATCCCTGTCTGCTTTTCAAAGTCCAAGCTGCAAAGTGATGTGTGAACGGACCCTGGAGCACAAGGGCTAGTTGGATGATTTGGCCTGGGCCCAGCCGGTAAGTTTCAATGTTATGACTCAGGAGGCCCGTACCACGTTTTATTCTAAGATAATATCCATTTGAGCGCAGCTGTAAATTATGCTTGAAAAAACAGCCATCTTATTTCAAGATTCAGTCACGACATTCTCCAGCTCAGAATTAATGCAGGCATGCAAGCAATCAATACTCATATACATACATAAACATCAACCAAAAGCAATTTTTGATGAAATCAAGCAATAACTGCACTGAGAATTTGACGACTAAAAATTTGCTGATTTTTGTGCAGTTATGAATGAAACTGTCTGTGAATACATGCGTTCATGAGTGAATTTGCACGTACGTTTATAATTCAAAATATGCAACCTCGTACTTGCTTTTCAAATTGCAAATATATCTCGCACATGCAACGGAAACTGTAAATGCCAAGTTGTCAATAACTTATCCCATTTGTAAGGTAATGTGAAAATTAAGTCATGTGTCGCAGAAATCGCCTGTCGTGCTTCCTCTGCGCAAAACAGCTGGTCTCTAAATTCATGATATGATCATTCTTAGGACAAGTCGATGCGTGTGTCAGGAACACCCTAACTATCGGTGCCTTATGACACCATGCGCTTAATGATAGACATGAATGCATACCTAACAAACTAATTCGATTGGACATAAACCCTCGATCACATGGTAACAAAGCGTCAGACCTTGTTTTTTGGCCATAGAAAAAATAAACTTGTGCTCAAGGTCCGCAAAGTACGCTTTTCCAAAATATGCATGAGCTACATTACTTTGGATTTCGAACATTATTTCAAGTGCACACACATGTATATCTACACAATTTATAAAGATCATGTCAATAAACAGCAGCTTGGTCAGTAATGCTTTTGGTTTGATCGCATTGCATGGAGTCACTTTCATTGATTGACAATTTATCAAGACGTGATCAAAATTGACCAGTATTTGTTGCATGCCATTGATTCACGGAGAGCGTAATGTTAGTAAATAGGTGACAATAGATTGAGAATGTTGATGATCGGACGTTCTTGCGTTTTGATAGCAAGAAATTGCAAATGTCCGCAAGCACAGAATTTTCAAAATGTTTTCCTCAGATTCCATACATGTTAGTTGTTGCATTCCCGTGAATTGTTGTGTGGTAGATGAGCAACTAACATGATAGGCAGTCGTAGTAAATGCCCATGACTGCATTTCAAAACCACACATTTGGTGAGGTCTAAATGAAAAATTGCAGAAATTAGCTTGTATACCTTACACCAACCAATTTTCACTGAGCTTCACCTATGTTGACTAACTTTTAGCCTTTTCAGATGATTATTTCATAGTTTTGATTCCACAGAATGCATTAAAAAGTGCATCGGCATGTATAAAATACATCATTCTGCTACAATCATCCACAGTTTTCATCTTGGTGTGTTACTGTGCTTTGACTTCGAATGTGACATTTTGGCACTATGTGCGTAGTAATTGCAGGCAAAATATGTCTCGCTAAAGGTTAGCGCAGTGCATACTCGGTTGAAATTTCAAAATTAGGAGGAGGTCAAGGAAAACTAATTTAAAAATCGGCGGCCCAGTGGTGCTCCAAAATTAAGGTCCGGACACGACTGTCTTCTGCCCCCTCCTTCAACACGCAGAATTTCGCTTGAAGTCATGTGAATTTCAATGTTGAATATTTGAAGTTACTTACATTATGACAAACTTGTGCGATTTTTGTCCTGTGTCTTTTTTTCTGGGGTGCATCCCAATAATTTAGGCAACGTAAGATTTTGTAGATGAAAAAAAATAACCCCAGAAGTTTCATTTTACTTATTCATTGTCACAAACGCGTTTCGTCTGCTCTCAGTCGGTGTGACACGCAAAATGAATCAAAGCTTATTCTGTGTGGTCAGACGGAGCACTTGTTACCTAGGTCATTTTTTAATTTTACTTTTCTCTTTATCTATATTTTCGATATCTATATTTTCTTACAAGCAATTTTTCTGTGTATGTACTTTAGCTACTACTTATTCACTGCGCGATTGCTTGTCCAGTGACTGTCCATTGCTTGATCGATATTCTAATAATATCTATGTTTCAATCAGTTTGATTTATTCTGCATGTCACACCGACTGAGAGCAGACGAAATACGTTTGTGACAATAAATAAGTAAATTGAAACTTCATGGATTATTTTTCATCTACAAGATCACATATCGGAGCACACTTGTTTTAATTACCCCAAGATTGCCAAAATTCCAGAATTCAAACAAACTTCAATCTTGATGTTAATGGTAGAGATGCAATTCATCACAGTTGATCTGCAATTAGTTTTTACATTATAATTTCACAATAACTGCCAACAATCTCAAAACCTCCGCCAGAAATACCATTCGCCATTACAAAGTGATGAAGTGCATTACAACAGGTCAGTTGTCAAATTCAAACACCTACTGAATTGTTGAACTATCTAAAACCATCATCCGTCCCCCATTCCAAGTTTCAAACAAGGAAACCAAATGATGGGTCATTTCACTGAAAAGAAGCACAGCATTATTCTACTTACCAACACATCGACTATCGACCAACTCATATCCTCTCTCGCAAACACAATAATATCCTCCATTGTAATTAACACAATCAGATGTTCCATTTCGGAACCTCCCATTATCTTTGCAATTGCTGTTTAGCAGGTGACACTCATTAATATCTGAAATGACAAATGATCATATTCATCAGATTTGCAAAATAAATTGTGAAATATAGAGAAGACTGACCGTAACATGACTCTCCCTCAGCAGTGCTCGTAAATCCAGGCTGACAATCACAGATGAATGATGACATAGTGGCATAACAGTTTCTTTTCACTTTGTCTGAGGGAATACTTGATCCATAAAAGTTATTGTAGCATGGATCGTGTTCACACGGGTTGACATTCACTGACAAAGAAAAAAAGTAGAATCATTAGATCAGCATATTGCATTGGAGCCGTTGGTGAACTGATTCATCAGATTGTGAAAGCCGTCAAGGAAAAAAATCGCTGCCTTACGCTCGCAAAGATTACTTTCCTCGGCAGCTTCCTTAATCTGATGAATAGTTGGAGGAAGCGCATGGAGACCGGAAGTGATTGAGGTGGAAATTTGAACCACTCGCAGCTTATTAATTATATTATGCTTTCACAAAGTTTTGTTGTAATCATGTGTTCTTAGTACAGAAAACTATAAATCTTACTGATACAAAGTGATGTTTTCATGAAAGACCTAAATTGAAGAGTTCGATTAGAATTTGAAGGCTAGGAGGCATAACTTTTCAGTCAACTGACTGAATTGGTCCCTGATTGAGTGTTCAAGGATCCAGATATGGAATAGGCAAAGTCAAAGAAAGAAGAGTCAATGAAATTTGAAACTGACAATTTCACAACAGGGATAGACAAGAACGAATCCTTTTTCGCGTTTCATTCCATCGCTATTTCGTACCTGATTCACACGCTTGCTTTAAGCGATCCATTGCAGAGAATCGGATTCTATTTGTGCAAATTTGCCAGCTTCCCACTTTCGCCTTCGTCTAACTATGTACATCGCTAATTTTGACTCGATAATCACACGTTCTCATAGAATTCCGATGCTGTAATATCAAATGAATAAAATGGATATGCATATTGAAAACAATTTTGCGCCATGGGAACGTGGTTCCGTGACAAAAGCATCTTAAATATGGCGATTTCCAGTGGATGAGAATGGTTGAGTTCTGGTACCTTGTCAATCCGCTTAGTGAAGATTCAAGATTACCATCACTGCGCTCAAGATGTAAGATACTTTACAGATTATATGCTGTCTTGCGGCAAATGTCCTTAACTATTGCATACATCAGTGGTTGCTTCAAACAGGTGGCTGGCATTCTAGTCCTACATGTGCTAACTTAAGCAAAAGCGGAAAGCAGGATTCCTGCGTATAATGTTGCCATATTACAACCGCTTTGTTTGCCATTTCGACACTTGCATATATTATCAGTACTATGCGACTGCCTCAATTCCTCTAATAAGCGCCATAGCTGAGAGGTCAACGTTTCAATAAGCGCCGCCCTCTGACAAGCGCTGTACTTCTGATGGCAAGAAAATTAGAAATGAATGACTAGGTGCAGTACTTAATCGCTCATTGAGTTAAAATCAGGGATAAACTTGTATGTAGATATCAAGCGTCAGCAGATTGATTAATGATATTGACTGTTAGTTGTCTATTTTATGATAAAGGAAACGAATAACTCTATCAATTTTGAAATCAATCTACAGGGTGGCGCACGTAAACCGCCGGATTTTAAACTTTTATTACTCCTCAAATATTCATCCGATCGTCATGAAATTTCGACTCATACTAGTTTGGAGTATAGGGTTTATGATGATTATACCTGTTGTACTGAGAATTGTCAGAAAATCCTGATTCTATTGACCGAATGACATGTACTCATTTTGTTGACATCGAAAATCTAGATCAAGTTAATTAACTTAACATGAATCGTATTCTGCACAACGAATTGTGCGCAGTCTTGAAGTGAATATTTTTCAGTTACTTCCATGTCATATAAAATACCATTCGACGATTAAATCACTATCTGAAAAGAATCGAACATAGAAGAATGGATGATTATTCGGTTGCAGAACGAGCAAATGCGCGGCTTGGTACGAATGGCTCAAGAGTCCAGTGGAGGTACAAAGGCTTTATCATTCAGAGTATGGCAAGAACGCGAGAGCACCGGATGCCCGTACCATAAAGCGGTGGCACACAAACCTGTCGACCAGTGGTAGTGTGGTGACTGTCAAGCGGGACCGGTCATCTTCTGAACGAACGGAGCAGAATGTGGAACGAGTTGTGCAGCACTTCGAGGAGGACCCAAACACATCTACCCGTCGTGCATCTAATGCTCTTCAAGTGAGGCGCCGCACTATCCAGCGCATCCTCCATGACTATGGATGGCATCCGCACAAGGTCCAGGTGGTGCAACGATTACACGAAGAAGATCTGGAAAACCGAATGGAGTTCGCAGAACAGGAGCTACAGCGCATCCAAGCCAACCCGAGCCATTCAGTGGAACCAATCTGGTCCGATAAAGCTCACTTCCATCTGGATGGTGGTGTGAATCGCCACAATTGTCGTTATTGGGCCAACCAGAACCCTCACCGGATCAAGCAAGAGTATATGCACTTGCCACGCACCACCGTCTGGACGGCAATCAGCCAATCAGGTATCTACGGACCGTTCTTCTTCGACACCTCCGTCAACAAGGATCTGTATCTCAAGATGCTACAGGAGGAATTTTGGCCAGCGGTGCAGTCGGACAGAAGAGGCAGGAGCATCATATTCATGCAGGATGGTGCACCTCCATACTGGGGACTTCCTGTGCGTGAGTGGTTGAACAAGAAGATGCCTAACAGATGGATGGGACGTGGATCTCCTAACATGCCCTGGCCACCGCGTTCACCTGACCTGACGCCTTGCGATTTCTTCTTGTGGGGTTTTGCCAAATCCAAGGTTTACCATACACGGCCAACATCCATGCAAGACCTGAAGGACCGCATCATACAAGCATTTCAAGAAGTGACAACTGAGGTGTGACGAGAAACTGCTATGGCCTACCAAAAGCGACTCGAATCCGTCCTCGAGAATGGAGGAGGACACGTTGAAGTTCGATGACTACTAACACTTTTTTCTTATGTTTTTCATTTACTAAATGTTTTCTATGACATTTACCTTAATTCGTTTTGGTCATTATTGATAAAGACGTGGGGGAAATAAAGGGAAAAGTTTATCATTAAATTTTACATGTTATGATACATTGTTGGTATGTCAATTTTACTACATGTCATTCGGTCAATAGAGTCAAAATTTTCTGACAATTCTCAGTACAACAGGTACAATCATCATAAATCCTATACTCCAAACTAGTGTGAGTCGAAATTTCATGACGATCGGATGAATATTTGAGGAGTGACAAAAGTTTAAAATCCGGCGGTTTACGTGCGCCACCCTGTAAATATAATTTTGCAGTGTATCGTCATTTAATCAGTCGGTGACTTATAGAGCTTCCTGTACTTTCGAGCATTCAGTCTCGTTATGATTCATCACGCTCAAGTTTTGTGTGAGCTTCGCCTTCAAGTGATCACGGACAAGAAGCAGCAACTACTGTATCGGTAATTCAAAGACATTAGTCCGGGTCCACATTGTGTTCATTCAGCATCAAAACCAATACACCTTGTCGGCAATGCAGTAAGAGGAATGCTGGATTAGTCTTCAGCTCTTATTGATACTTTTCCGTAAAGGTCATATGGCTGGTAATTATTTTGCTACTAAATTATGAAAAATCATTAAAAAACGCCGCCCTCTAATAAACGCCACATGCGGGCACTTAAAAATAGGAGGTTGCAAATAAACGCCGGGGAGACTAATACAGGAAATACAGTAGGGCCTAATGCCAGCACTGCATGCTTACATGCCAATTGTCCTATGTTCCGCTTTTTATCGATGGGAAAATCGATGGGAGCGATATTGAAATGTAATTTGGTAGGAAATTAAAATCAGAATACGGTGCGTTAGCATGCATTGCAATCGCGACGTTTAAATCGAATCTGAACTGATCATGTATGAGAAGCTCACCAATGCAATCATTAGGCAGACGACGAACTGTAGCCTCCCTTGATATGCCGAGGTTCTTATTTTCGCAATTTCTTCCCGAAACTTCTTCATTTCTCGCATTCATACAGGTTTTTTTCACAACAGAAAGACATGCTCCGCATGTACCACAATAACTGATATTTTCGGGAGTGGAATAAGAGAAGGCATCACCGACGAATTCTGTTGTAGTGGCAATTCTGACAGCAGCTGTAATGTAAAACAATTTCTGTAGACGAAGGCAGCAAGCAGCACATAGGCCCAAGCATAGATTTCAGCAAGCATTCTGTCTGCCTACAGACAATAGAATAAAAGTAAATTTGCGTTTTTTCCAAAACATAAACAAATCCTTTATAACAAATCCTAACATAGTTTCCTTTAACAAAAAACGAGGAGGTTAAAATACAATTATTATGCAAGTGTAGCATTGACATTTCAATAGTCGCGAATTCACTGCTGACGAAATTAACCTGTAAACTACAAATTTTCATTGGATCCGCGTTAATTCAAAGAATGGTAGTCCAATAAAACACTGTTAAATTGGCGAAGCATTAAATCGCTAGTTCTCATCGATGAGTGACAGACATCGTGATCAATTTCGTTTTCTCTTTGCCTTTATCACGACTTTTCGTTTTCGCTTTTTAACTTTCGCTTCATTATTTTTTGATCAACTGAAAAAGGCTTAGGGTACTATTGAAAACAACTTTCAATTTTTTAATTGATAGTTTATAATTGCCGTGCAAATAATGCTTCTCACTTGTACAATATTTTCCAATGTTTGTAGCCTGAGTAGGTGACCGCACTGTACATGTAAAAATTATAAAGTATGTATGATTATTACACCGGTGTTCGAAATTCATAAGTTTCACAAAAGCAGTCTCACTCGATCAAAGAGCAGAGCTGAAATGATGTCAATTCGTTTTCGCTGAAAAGTACTCGCTCCTCGCTAATCTCGCTAACTGACATTAAAAACGAAAATGTTAATAACGCTTAATTGCCATCGCTATCGTTTCGGTCAACTATTCTTGAGAAGTATTCCATCACTCAGCCATTCTACCGGGTGTCCATAAAGTCTGGAACAATAGGGAATAATAGAAAAATCTGACGAATATGCACGTAAAACATGCGTATTATTATGCAACCAAGAAATGTATCATGTGAATAACCAGTCAGTGAAAGTGATATTTTCGAATACCTTCAATTCTACACGTGGTAAAAGTGTTCACCGTAACAATTCTGAAATCGAATTGAAATTTCATTTTCACTACATACAAGTAGCTTCATTTTGTCGGACTTCTAAGAATGCTTCCAGCATTCGTTCTTGCAAGTGAAACAAATCTCGCATTCTGATTTGGCATATACCTGGTTACCTGTGATAGGTCTCCTTTGCACACCATTCAACTGTTCATCTACGACCGATACAGTAATCAAATATTTCGTTGAGGCAATTTCCAATTTTGATAAATAGTGTGGAGGAGCTCCATGTTGTTGAAACCAGGTAGGCTCACATCCAATTTCACTAAGTTGAGGCAATAGTTGCTTCTGCAACGTTTCCATGTGTCACCGCCTCCATAGTCTCATAAAAGAAGAATAGCCCAATCCAAGTGGGCTCCCCAAAAACCAAATTTATACTACTGTCACCCTAGGCGAACCTTGAACGTTGTCATTGAACGTTGAACGTTGTCCAATGAGAATTGACGTGGATCCATAATGACGCACGTTTTGCTTGTTTACATCGCTTGACACATGAAAACTTTAGCAAAGCGTACATGTAGAACGGCAATCAAGTTGAAGTGCGCCATCATGCAGCATCAATAAATCAATGACTTCTGGACAGAAAGCATAAGACATTGCACTTTAACGCGATCTCCTGTCACAATGTTTAGATCAGTGATTTAAAGTGTCTCGATGTTCATGGCGAACAATTTGGACAGTTCTTGTGAATGCTAGAAAATATTCTTTCACCTACTGATTATTCAGTGTGGTGCATAATGACATCATTTACATTTTCTTATCAATTCCTATAGTTGCACACTTCATGGACACCCGTTATTCTGATGTCTACTTAGGATTTAGAAGTTTCAATTCAACTTTTCACACTCTCTAACTGTGAACATTTTATGTACCCTGGAAACTATAGGATAATAGCCAAGAACATCGACAAGTGATCGCATGGGCCTACAAAAATAAATGCTTTCGAACAACACAAACAATAAATCAATCGAACGCACACTCAAAAATTGTATATTACATCTCAGATCTCACTTGCAAGATGAGTAGGCGTCGGGACCCATACAGCCATGGAAAAAATATAGTAACCGATAAGTTGCAACATATTGTTGGCAGCAATCGATGTTAATAACCCCAAATCAGCATTCGCCAGTGTTCTATTATGATCTAAACGAACGAATGCGATCATGCTGACACCGCGGACAGACCAAAAATATGTGCTGATTTGAGTTAACAAAGAAACAAAGAAAGCAGCATGATGTTAATAAAATGGCTTGAAAGTGTCATTTCGTTCATTTCATTCTAGATCGCTGTCAGCTGTGGCTTCGCGTGCTACCGACTTAACTAAGTTTAGGAAGGGTCAAATTTATACATTAAGGACTCATGTATTGTCTTCAAAACCAAAAATAGCTGAGTGCTTGAGCATTTCAGAGAACACGGTCAAAAAGTATCTTCACAAATTGTCTGTCGATGGACAAGCTGAAGGAAGCAACCGAGGTGCTTTTGGGCGGAAGAAAGTGACAAGTGACCGAGAAGATGAAAAGATTGTCAGGATGTCTTCAGAAAATCCTTTCATGTCTGCCAGAGAAATAAAGCAGGACTCGCATTTTGAATGTAACAGAAAAACAGTTTCGATGTTGAACAGTTTCGAGCAGTTCAGATGCTGGTCTCAAGTCCTTTGCACCGGCAAGGAAGACTCTACTGACTGAAGACCATAAATATTGCAGACTTGAATGGTCTCGGCAAAAATCCAATTGGAGCTCTAGAAGGTGGAAGACAGTTGTGTTTTCTGATGAATCGCGATTCTGCTTAGGAAAATCCCGCGTGCAGTATGTTCGAAGACCCTTCGCATGCCAATATTCGGACCCCTATGTTTGGAGCGTTTCTAATAGGTCTTTGGCTCATGCATTGGTATTGGAAGCATTTACTGTAAACGGCTTCACGGATTTAGTCAGAATTGAAAGCCACATTGATTCTGAACAGTACACTAATGCTCTTGGTGAGCACCTCGAGCTAATTCGGCCGATGATATCTCAAGGAAACGGCATTTTCCAACAAGACAATGCGCCTATCCATACTGCCCTTCGAACGCGAACATTGCTCCAACAAAATGATGTCGACATCCTTGACTGGCCTCCTTACGGCCCTGATAAGAACCCTATCGAAAATGTGTGGGGTAAAATGGAACTGAAATTGCAAAGGAAATATGAAAATCCGTCTAACAGTGACGAACTTTTTGCAACTTTAGAAGAAATTTAGAGAATGGAAGTACGAAGTTATCGGAAAACCCTAATTCATTCTATGACTGATCGTGTGGAAGAACTCATACGTGCTGACAGAGGCATCACAAGATTTCAATATTCTTAATATTGTACTTTTATCACTATCATGATGTTCAGTTATCGGAGTAATAATAGGCATGTGAAAGTGACGCAGGAACAAGTCTTGAGTTTTCGCTTTTTCACCGGGCACTATGTTTTTTCCATGACTTATCTCGATATTTCACCATCACTCAGTGATGCGCGTGAAAATGTCGAAGCAAAGTGGCGGACGAGGACGATTTTCCCCGCCATCAGGATTCATGGAATAGCTTGTCTTCTAATAATATGCGTTTACTGATCAAAAAATACAAAACCTCCAAATGAGAATCGTAGGAGGTACAGTAGTCGCTAACATAAGCAATAATTGTGCCACAAGCTTTCATTATATAACTTCATACATTGAAAAATAAAACCATTACGTCTCCGTGCACTTTTAACATAAGGTAAAAGAATTCGATCACTGAAGTCAGACGAAGAAGGAATTAAGTCATTCAAAATATGTTCAGAGTCGTTTTTCGCGTTCATGAAGATGCGCATTGCAAGTGCAGCTCTTCTATTCCCAAAATCAAGTATATTACATCTTGTACGCTCTTTGACTTCTCTCCCGTGAATTACATAAAAAGCACGCTTGCAGATACGGTAAAGTTTCAAATCTAGCGTCTTTCCGGGGTTGATAAAGACCGGTGAAGCGTAGTCCATCACTGATTGAAACATGCTGAAGAAAACGGTTACCATCTCGTCGTGAGTCAACAGGCATTTCAGTACACGCAAAGCATAGAGGCGTTTAGAAAGAACAGAAATAACATAATGAAAATGGTTTGTCCACGTCAATCTATCATTAAAATACAGTCCCAAAACTTTAAGAACCTTCACATTCTCGAGTGACGAAACAGGAGAGATTGGAGACATTGACAAATTTATGTTCAATACTTTTGACTTAGTACAGTTAATAGTCATACGATTCACATTGCACCATGTTTTTAAGTTAAGTATCTCTTCATCCATAATACAAAGATCGTCAGATGCATTTCATAACACAGGAATCACCATGGTAATATTCTCTGCATACTTAACAATAGTAGTCTGTGTTGAAAATACAGAAAAAGTTGACATGAACATCGAAAAAAGATGAGGACCTAAAACTGATCCTTGTGGTACTCCACTAGTTACATTAGTGACAGAGCTGAGAACATTTCCCAATCGAACACGCTGTTTTCTCTCACACAAATAGCTGAACAACCAATTTACAAACTTGTTGCACTCGGGAAAATCAAGTTCAATTATTCTTTGAAGTAATAAGTCATGGGGGACACTCTCGAATGCTTTACTCATTTCAAAACAGACAAGACGAATGGCAAGTACATTAGGATCATCCAGTAATCTAACAATTTGGTTATGAATGCTAATGAGGGCGCAAGTTGTGGATGATTTTCTCCGATATGCAAATTGACGATTATCATAAACTTTCATGAAACTTTCGTAAAAATAATCAAGAATGAGCTTTTCAAATATCTTGCTCAAAACAGGCAAAAGTGAGATGGGTCTGAACTCATCCGTCTTTATAGGTGTAGACTTTGGGACAGGAGATACATCGGCTGTTTTCCATACATTCGGAAACTGAGCATTACGAAAAGATGCACTGAATATATAGGCCAGAGGGATACAAATGAAATCAGCAGTCTTTTAGTAATCTTTTAGTAAGAGAGATGGAATTCGATCACTTCCTGTGGCTTTGTTGGTACGCAAATTACAGAGAGCTCGTCTTACACCATCAACATTGCAAAAATTGACAAAAGGTATCCGTGTTGGATTAGACGTAGATATCGGTACATTTACATTATTTCTCTCAGAAAAACACTCCTTAAATAGACAGTTCAAATACTCGACAGCTTCGTATACATCAGTGAAAAGTGAAACAATGCGATTAACAGAATTAGTTTGGTTGTTTCCTCGAATTTCGTTGACTACTGACCACATTCCTTTGCTGGTAGACCTCATTTTCTTGCTCCAAATAACTTTTGATTTGAATATTTCTTTTTTCACTTTCTGTTTATAATGGTTGTACAACACAAAGTCTTTTTCTTTAAATGCTTTCCAACGTTTGTTTATCAAATTGAGTACAATGGGAGTAATGCATGGTTTAGTCTTCTTTGTAATTCGAACACATGAAACCGGAATGGTAGACATAGCAATCATAAAGTCTTTGTAAAAAAATATTGACGCTGTCATTTACATCCTCGTGTGAGTTCATGATAAACCAGTCAATTGTTGATAACTTTTGACAAAAAGCATCTACATTTGACTTTCTAAAGCAAAGTGAACGTTTCTTGGCTCGCACTACTCGACTCATTATTAACGACGACAATGTTGTGAAGATTTACAGCATTACCCAAAGGCGGCATACAGTAATACATCAATATCATTGGAATCGCAAAAAAACTGATCCAAAGTGGCATTTTGAAAGGTTGGAAAGTCAACAATGTTGGCTAAATGAAATTCCAAATCCAGAAAAGAAAAGTCATCTATTGAAATCTCCGCAAACGAAAAGTTTGGCATTTGGAGTTGCTGACAAAACATGATCAAATACTTCACAGACATGCAGACGAAAATTTGTATAGGTTGCAACATTTAGGCCTGGTGGCATATATGCACACAAAAGATAGCTCACTTCTGGTTGACAAAATTATTCTCGATACCACTAGGCTTTTCAAAATGAGAAGGCAATTCTACAGCAACAGGCTTAACTGACAAAGATGCATACATGATTGTACCGCCTCCACGTCTGTCATCATTGCAATTATCTTGGCGATCATTTCGAAAGGAACAAAAACCTGATATTTGAATAAGATTGTCATCAATCTCGGGAGTTAACCAACTTTCGGTGATACAAACAAAAATAGGTCTTCTAAATCTATGGCGAATGTCCAATAACCATTTGTAAATATGTACATACTATCTCACTAATTATGGGAGATAAAAGTTCAGAATCTACGAATATCAGAAGCTATGTATTCTGCGTGCCGAGGGCGAGGAATCATCAGTGGCAGCATTATTGTAATGAGAAAAGCGACGATCGCAAGACCGACGCATGTCGCTCTCCTGCCCTTGTGTATCCGTAGTCCGCTCTCAAAGCGAATGGAGTAGTTGACGGAGGATGCATTGACACCAAATATTTCGGCCTGAGGTCAAGCTATTTCTACATTTTCCTGCCCCGCTGACATCATAGAATACCAATTATCCGGATATATAGTTCAAAAATTTAATTATTTGAATACTCACATGAATAAACGATTTGGAAGATGGCGTGAAGTGGGCGCGTCTCTATATTAAAATACAATATGTCTAGAAATGACATATTTTATCCCTTGCTGCAATTTGCAAGGATTCACGACAGAAATTAGGAAAAATAAGTATGGACAGAGCGGTGGTACTGACTTTGTGGACAGAGCACACATCTAGCTGACTTCTGCTGGAATCGTGTCAGGCGAGTCGCACTTGGACTTAATTTGCATCTTGTCAATGTGAATCCATATAACAAATGTGTGATTGCTATATCAACCACAACATGAACAATGATAAGAAGAAAATACACACACAGATCATATGGATACTCCTTGGAGGGATATTTATATGGAAGGATTCACTTGAATTTACATGTTTATTCTTATCTAATTCAAAGGTTTGTTTAAGTTTGATACAAATTCTTAAAATTCTAATTCGATAGGAACACGGTTGGGTCTTGGGTTCACTCTAGGGTTTTGGGTAGTCTTGCGGGGGGTACCCAAGAATTTTGGGGTGCGGACCCAAGAGCTTGGGTAACACCCCAAGAGTAAAGAAACTGACCATGAATGATCATTTGCGGTTTTCTTGGAAAAATTCTGCCTAAGTATATGACCACATCATGTCATAGCAAGTCATCTGCATTCAAGCTTACATGTATGTACATGTAAATATGTAATTTCTCCAACCGCACGATAGGTCTTTCTATGATAAAACTGTGCTATCATCAACTTTGATATAGACCTACCGTAAATGTCGATCTGATAGTTTGTCTAATTATATTTTTGAACTATGCTTTGATTACCTATGGCTTCCTTGTGAATTTAATCCATTAAGCTAGATGTAATGTACATTGTGTTAGACAGAATTTTGTATATATCATTTTGCGTGAAATAAAACAAATAATACATGAAAAAATGCAATGCATTAAACCAATACCTGCATAACGCTTATGCTGTTAAATTGGTAGCCTACAACAATTCGTAGACAACTTGCTTCATATAGCCTCTTGCCTTGAAAGTTAAAAACTTCGGCCTATATTGTTTATTCTACTATTAGGCTACTTGCATTAAAAATAGAAAGATATCGGTATCATTTAATGCCGCGACATTCTTTGATGATTGCTTCTTGCGATAATAAAAGATATCGCTATATCTACATTTGTGCTCTTTTCATCATATACGAGGCCTATGTCATGTGTGTTTCGTTTCTCGATCAGACATGTTGTAAGGAATGTAGCTTAGTCATGCATGTTGTTCTAATTAGGAAATTATTAGGCTGTAGACGTAAACAGGGTTGATGATATTAAGCCCAGAGATAACCTATGCCGATAATTAAAACTTTAAGCTGAATATTAATGTGGTCTCAATTCCGCAATAACAAATTCATGTAATAAATAGTAATTAATATGAACATTAGATACATATCGATTGGATAACAATATGTACAATATGTGCAAGTTTGGACCCAACCTTGATAGGAATGCAATGTCAACGTTTATCCATTCAAGTCGAGTTACCACTGCTCTACATGAGCAAAATAGCAAATTGCAAGCTTCGACATGGCTGATGTGAAAGTTCATTCTTAAAATTCAATTACAATTTTATTCATGGCATGAATGAGCTACACAGTGGAGATGTGATGCATGCATTTCTCTTTGTATTTCTCCCTGCTGATAGTAGGTTACTGTACGTTTATTTAACTCGCCTTCGGCTCGGAGAACTCATAGCTTTTGATACTCGTAGATTCTGAACATTTATATATCCAGAAATCATTGGGGCATTGCAGGAATATTTCAGTTGCTCTTGGTAATTGGTCTTGGCAACTCCGTTAGGCTACGTGGCAACTCCAAAGACTGCATATTCCACGGAAAGCGGGGCGTTTGCTAAAATTTTCATAGAAATACATTGTGCAATCGCTTGTGAATGCAAGACATTGCCATAGATTTGGAAGATCAGCTATTCTGTGAATTGTCTGCTTCGCGGCCTCGGTTTTCTATATTATCTTATCCTTCTCGTTTCATAGAATACCTATCATTTTTTTTACTTTTCTAAGCTAAGAAAGTGATTCAACCGTTCAAGTAGTATGTCATTCTCCAATTTGCCTTCCTGTCGCTCCTCTACGATACTGATAGATAATTTATTATTATTCCTTCACATAAATGTCAGTAACTGTGGACCATTTTTTCTACCTGACTGCAGTAGTTAGATTTTTCCCACCTGAGGCGCACCCGGTTCATGATTTGGCCCTCTGCTCGATTTGAAGCGCAGTGGTTCGGATTTTGGCCCTATTTGAAGCGCAGTGGTTCGGATTTTGGCCCTATTTGAGGCGCAGCGATTCGTATTTTGTCCCTTTTGAGGCGCACCCGGTTCACATTTTGGCCCTTTTCAGGCGCAGCGGTTCATATTTTGGCCCTTTTGAGGCGGAGCGGTTCGTATTTTGGCACTTCTGAGTCGCGGAAGATCGTATGTGTCCTGTTTAAGTCCACTAGGATCGTGTTTTAGCCTCTTTAGGTGTAGTATGATAGGGATCTGGCCGGAAGGTTGTGGATGGAAGGTCGGAAAGGATGTCGGGAGGTGGCCGAGTATGTGATGGTAAGCATACCAAAGGAGAGACCGGTGCAGGGCGGAAAGTTGGACAGAAGGCGGTAGGAGAGAGTGGAGTTGGAAAGACAGTCCGGTGCAGGCAGGAGAGAGAAGCTGACAAGCAGAGTTTGTCCAAAGTGGGTCATGCTTTGAGGCATGTCGTGCAGAAGTGGACGTGTTTTGTCCACGGTATGCCCAACTTTTGATTGCAAGAGGAAGGAAGGAGGAGTTGTTCTGTGAGGCAAGGGTAGGAATCTCTGAAAAACGCCAGAGTTAGAAAAAGGTGGGTTTTGGACGTTTTGGGATGAGAAAGGCAATATTTCGGCATGAAGGAGGCCTCGGATGGGAAAACGGAGGGCAGATTCGGAATCTACGTGAAATTTTCTGGTTAGGGAGGTTGTTTCCAGCTCAATCGGAGAGAAAAAATTTTGTGGACGTCCCCCCTCTGAAACGAGACTTCCAACTTTGGTTCTAGAGATCGTAGAAAGTCGTGTGATAGCTCATTTGAAAGCTGAGAGTGAGAAAAATGCAGTGGAAAGCTCAGTTTGGCCCTATTTTCCTGGATTTAGAGAGGAAAATGGCAGGAAACCGCCAGAGTGAGAAAAGGCAGGTTTTGGATGTTTTAGGATGGGAAAGTCCATTTTTCGGCATGAAGGAGTACTCGGATGGGAAAACGGATGGCAAATTCGGACGTTTTGGCCAAATTTGGGTCTAGGAACTTGTTTCCAGCTCAATCGGAGAGAAAAAATTTTGTGGACGTCCCCCCCCCTCGGCAGCGATCTTCCAACTTTGGTTCTAGAGATCGTAGAAAGTCGTGTGATAGCTCATTTGAAAGCTGAGAATGAGAAAAATGCAGTGGAGAGCTCAGTTTGACCCTGTTTTTCTGGGTTTAGAGAGGAAAATGGCAGGAAATGCCAGAGTGAGAAAAGGCAGGTTTTAGTCGTTTTGGACAATTTTGGGTTAGGAAGGATGTTTCCAGCTCAATCGGAGAGAAAAAATTTTGTGGACGTCCCCCCCCCTCGGCAGCGATCTTCCAACTTTGGTTCTAGAGATCGTAGACAGTCGTGCAATAGCTCATTTGAAAGCTAAGAGTGAGACAAATTCAGTGGAAGAAACTGTATGTTCATATTTGCCTTCGTCTAGATGTGAGACGTCATTAAAAATGTTGGAAATTGGCGAAAAAAACGACAGAGTTAGAATTTTTACGAAAATGGCTCTATCGGGTGAAAGAAGCCTCGGACGGGAAAACAGAGACCAGATTTGGAATCAGCGTGCCATTCTGCATCTAGAGGGTGAGTTCAAGAAAATCGGAGCACTAGAACCGGAGATAGACGTGTTTAAAGGTTTGGATGATGGATATTACGTCATCAGCTGATCGCCACAAACTATATAAGCGGAAACTCTACTTGTGGAAGTCAGTTCCCCTCCCGACTGGGTTGGGGTAGGTGAACTCCGGAGCTCTGATGATAGCATCGGAAATCTCCAAAAAAAAACGGGTTTCCGTAGGAATCCGACTTAGAAAATTTCAATGCTGATATCAGCTAAGGCGTCAGACTTATCAGTGAAAAACGAAAATTATGCTATACCAAGAACTTAATTTACAAAATTACGTGCAAATTATGCAATGCAATATATATAGGCGAGTCTTCCCGCTGTGTGCGTTCGAGAGTGAAAGAACATTTGAGTCAAGATAGCAGTGCGGTCTTCCAACACATTAAGACCAATCACGCAGGTTGCCCCTCACCCTGCATATCATGGTCCGTTCTACATCAGAATTTGAACAACACTCAGAAAAGGCGCTCGCTGGAGGCTATGTACATTCGTCGTCACAGCGGGTCATTAATGAATGGATGTCAAGGCTTGCACATTGACTTCGAGGTTTGAGAACACTTCTCTCCTACTTGTCGTGAACTCATATCTTGCTCTGTATATAAATGCTTCATCTCTGCTTTTATTTTGTAACCTTGAGAAAACCGTAAGGCGAAATCTTGGTTAATTTATTCATTAATACAATTTGTATCCGCTGAAATCAATTGCTTTTGATTTATACCTTATTTCCGGATACGTGGATCTTATCGGGTTTTTGAAATGTCAGACTTAGAGGTTAGCCAGGAGATGGCCTTCGTCTCCAGGCCATAAAAGACTCCAAAACTTTAAAGGCTTGTAACTTTGCTTCTACAAGTCCGTCTGACTTGATTCAAAAAAGAGTCGATCGCTACTGATCAGACCTATAGTGACAGACTACTTGTAAAATTTCATATGTAGTGTTAAAAAGTTGAAAAGTTTAGATTCACTATTTTTGGAGGTTTTCTGAGGTTTTCGACCCTGCTGAAGTCAATGAAGGCATGGTTAAGTGTGTACGAGCCACACTTGATACAAGCGGCTTTTCACTGAAAGCGTGCATGACACGGAGAGTTTTGCTGTAATATTCCACTGACCGGGTGTTCCTTCGGGACGGCGGATGATGCCGTAGTGATAAGTGTGGCAAGGGAGTGTGTCATATTTTAGACCGAAACCGCTGGGGCAACTCATGTTGGGCATTTGACACAGTTCTCAACGTAGCACTTTGAACGTCAATCGGTTGAGTCTTAGCTATCTTGTCATGGGTGGCATCTAAACATCTCCATTGCAAAACGCTTGTGAATCACGGCTTGCTATCCCTCTCTACGGCTTGCTATCAAGCTGATCAGAGCAACGACTTGCCAACCTCTTGTAAATAACTCCACCGGTCTTCATGTCTGGCTATCAGGTCATTGACGGTGCAAGTCACGGAGATTTTCGATGTCAGACTTCCTGTTGGTGGGCGTTCTTTCGAGACAGCGGTGAAGTCCGTAGCGATGAGTACTGCACGGGACGTTGTCAATGGTAATCCTTGTGAAACCTCTCTGCGTCATGTTTCCAAGTGGTTGCCTTTCGTCTCAACGTTGTACTCTGACCGCCAGGGCGACATTTAGCTATCTGCCACAGGTTGCCTCAAAATCTCCATTGCACTTGTCTCCCGATAGTTGGTCATACATGCGAGAATGAACCATGAGTTCTGCTTGTCTCTATCGCGGAGACGAAATGATGAATGGAATGAGATGGGAGGGCATTCATGCGCCACACGCAACCACAAGCTCATTTCTCTCTTCGCCAGTGAACAAGCTCTTGTGAGTGTAGTCAGAAACTTTACCATGCTGTACAAAAGTTTTACTGCAACACAGGTTGATGTATAGTTAGAAAAGTTTGATCATGGCGTTTTATGAAACACAAATGTCATAAAATGTAAACGTTTTGTGTAGTCAAATAGTTTTACCGTGACGCACGTTTGTGAAAGTAAAGTTTGATCATCGACGTTTTATTCGTGAGTGTCGTTAGAAAGTTTGTCGTGTTTCATGAAATGCAAGTGTAGTCAAATGGTTTTACCGCGACGCACGCTTGTGAAAGTAAAGTTTGATCATCGAAGTTTTATTCGTGTGTCGTTAGAAAGTGTATCATGGTTTGTAAAAGCAACGTTTAGTGTAGTCAAACAGTTTTACTGCGACGCACGTTTGTGAAAGTAAAGTTTGATCATCGAAGTTTTATTCGTGAGTGTCGTTGGAAAGTGCATCATGGTTTGCAAAAGCAACGTTTAGTGTAGTCAAATAGTTTTACCGCAACGCACGTTTGTGAAAGCAAAGTTTGATCATCGAAGTTTTATTCGTGAGTGTCGTTAGAATGTGTATCATGGTTTGCAAAAGCAACGTTTAGTGTAGTCAAATAGTTTTACCGCGACGCACGTTTGTGAAAGTAAAGTTTGATCATCGAAGTTTCATTCGTGAGTGTCGTCAGAAAGTTTGTCGTGTTTCATGAAATGCAAGTGTAGTCAAATGGTTTTACCGCGACGCACGTTTGTGAAAGTAAAGTTTCATCATTGAAGTTTTATGACTGACCGAACTCACAGCAGCATTAGGAAGTTTAGCACAACACAAGTGTCATGAAAAAATACTTTATTTGGTCTTTGATTTAACATCATTGAAACCCACTTTACTAATAACAATGACAATATGGTTTATTTTATTCAGAAGCAAATGATCGCCGTAACCCTGAAAGTCGTCCATCCGAGTAATAATCTTCTGGAGGTGTCGTGTACAAAACTCAGAAGCATTGTTGCCGTAGCCTTGCAAGTTGTCCGTAGGAACGAAATTGAAAGTCAACACTTTCCGCTGCCTCACCTTGTGGAAAATGAATGTAATTGACATGTGCAATTAAGTGAGCCTTGATGAGACTGTCTTTGAAATAAGATATCAACTCCGTAAATATCTCTCGTGTGTAGTCAAAACATGCTTCCAATTCTGTCTCCTCCCTTTGAAACTCAAGGATGTAAACTTGTATTAAGCCTCCGAAGCTCTCTTGATGAAAACGAATCGTGCAATCATGTTTCAATGTATTGACTTCAGGTGCCATGGTTGAGTCTATTGCTAAACAACATTTTTGACTAAGACGATTTCAATAACGCGTTACAAATGTGTGTGCGCACATCGGGAACTCTAGCTCGTCTGTGATTGGACGAGAGGTCTCATCCATTCACCGCTTAGGAAAAATCTTATAAAAGGCAGTGCACCAGCTCTGCTCTTCACATTTATCTTTCACAAGGTGAGTGTCGGTGAGCTCCTGCTATCAGGTTGTTTTGACTTGCGATCAAGTTGAATAGTCTTTTGCTATCAAGAGATTCACTTCTGCTCATAAAACATCTCATCGCTGTAATACCTCCTTTGCTCGAGCGTTCCTTCGGGACAGCGGGTACTGCCGTAGAGGGATTGCGTTGCACGGATTGTTCGTCGTTTGTTAGACTGAAACCACTGAGCCGTTGCTCATGTTGGGCGTTCGACTTCATACTCAACGTGATGCTTTCTCTCGCCAGGTCAGAGTACTTTAGCCATTCGACAAAGGTTGGACTTTATGATGTGGAGTAGAGTGAAACGTAGAATTACTTGGCTGAATGTTTATTCACATGATTAAAGTTAACTGGGTAAATGAAACTTCATATTTCCTTTTCAGTGATTGAAATCTTACAATTATCTACAATCGGCTGTCCGACATGGAATTTTATGGAGAAATCGAACGTTACCGCGTCTCTGCCGAGTTGGAGGAAAGGTTCATTCAGCAATGTAAGTTGACCAACTTTATGACTAACGTCATTAGGCTAGAATGTGTGTTGAATGTAGGAAGTATTGCTCACAACTTAACACCACAGGAGTTCTGCCCTTGCAAATCAAGACCCTAATGTCTCCATATTTTATTCATTTTTTAACTGAACTCACTTTTGCAAATTTCAATGTGGCGGTTCCATTCCTTTTCAGTGAAGCAGCGCATTATGAACAAGGAGTCTGTCCCTGAAGGGTACTCGGTCGAGCATATGTGCGACTTGGAATGTGAAGGTTTGTGTGAATGATGATTCTTACTAGAATTCAATAGCAGTAGTTCATGCGACTTATCTCTATCAATTTCTCTACAGACTTGAGCAAGAAGGCGAATTTGGCAGAAGCTGTGAGGCGGAAATATGAGGAAGATAATCCGGCCCTACCCTCTCACCCATGCACTTCGGGAATAATAATCGCCCAGCATCATCCGTCATCACATGCTCTTACACCTGCTCCTCGTCAAGTCATCCCTCCAATGCCAAAGCCGCGAATCCTTTCACTCTCCGCCGATGTTTCTCTCCTACCGCCATCGCATCCCTCCACCGAACCAGAGTTGAATTTATTAGAGGGTGAGTGCACGTTTGTGGGAAGCGGGGTTGCTAAGCTAAGTAAAATGAATTTCATATGACCAATTCATTTATCTTTTCTGCAGATATGACAAACATACTGCCGGAAGATGACCTCCCTTTCATTCCACCAACATCGCCACGCGATCTTCCTCTCATCTCGGCTAAGTAAGTGGAAGAATTGCTAAATGCTGAGGAGGAAAACGATGGAATACAGAGTGAAGGAACTGATTCAAGTGAAGACATACTGACTCAGCGACAGAACTACAGCCAGGAAAATCAGAGTGAGGTGAAAAAGTCAATCTGCAGCCGCTGTAGGAAGGCGTTCTTCGATGAGGCCACACTCAGATGGCATCCTAGAAATGCTGTGTGCGAGGCAGCGAAGAGGACATCAAGCACTTTTGACTGCACATGTCCAACATGCTACAATCACTTTGCTACGCCTTCAAGTCTAAAGCGACATCAACGACGTGACGCATGCGGGGAAGAGAAGAAATCGCCGTTGATGAACTGTGGAAGTGCGCCCAACAAGCAATATGAACAACAACAGGCAATTGGGTCAACAAGTGGTTGTGACAGAATCGAACCGCAAGCTGATCAGAAACCTAAGTGTGAAGCATGTGGGAAAACGTTTCACACCATCTACAACTTGCAGCGGCATACGGATTGCGGCTCTTGTGGAATGGTGAGGAAACCACCGACGTCGACAAGTAGAGAGAATCGCTCACAGCTCATCGGCTTCAGCTGCTCTTCCTGTCACAAAACTTTCCCAAGTCATTTTATTCTCTCCTCGCACACACTTTTACACACATATTCCATGGAGCACTATCAACAGAACGTTGCTACACTCCAGCTGCGCAAGTTGTCCCTCGAGAGCCTTGTGTGCGATTATACGATGGAGTCAACTGAGGCAGTATCAGACGTAGGATCATTTCTCAGTGACAATTTGTCGTTAATTCAGCAAATGTGTGCAACCCTCCATCAATTTCTAGTGGAGGCTCTCATATGTTACAGCGCGTTATAATAAAATAGATTATAGCACTGGTGAAGTGTGTGATGTCATTAGGTTGCAGATTGCTTCTGCTCAAGCTGACACTGTCACGGATATTCACCAGTGGCTTCAGTCTCATATCCAACACATAAATACTAAGCTTGAGAAACAAAATGAAAGAGATAGTGGCTTGATTTTTGATGGTGTAGAAACAGTCGATTTCAAAGTCACTCTTAGTGAAAATTCAAGTTGTCAGGGTGCGTTTACCCTTCCAAAGTCACTGGCCGAAAAGAAAGCAGTCATAAATGTCCAATGTAGCAGTCAATGTTTTAGGTATGCCGTCCTCTCTATTCTCCATTATGATGACATTCATAGGGACCATCACAGAGTCAGCAAATACATCGAATGGGAGGATGAGCTCAAGTTTGACGGGCTAGATGTCAATACTATAGATTTCAAAGGCATCGCCCAATTTGAAAAATTGAATAAAATTAAGATCATAGTTCATCTCTGGCATAGTGGATTGAAAGGAGTGCGATACAATGATCGTGCCAGCACCTATGAGAAAGTTGTCAATGTGCTCCTTGTGTATAATGAAAATCAACCACAGTGGCATTATTGTGGAATTCCAAGTATAGAGAGATTGCACTCACATCTGCAATTATACAAGAGCGACAAAATTATTTATTGCGATCGCTGCATACGACACTTTACATCAAAGTCATTATTTGACCAACATTATGAGTGGTGCTCACGTGGCAAACTCCAAATGGAAGTGATGCCAGAAGATACAAATTTTATGTAGAAACCCTGTGGAAGCGAATTGAGTCCTATTTGCGTAATTTACGCAGACATAGAGTGCTATATTGATCACGATACCAAAAACCACAAGGCCGTCGCCATTGCATGCTATGAAGTTTGGCATCCCTACTACAAAGATCTAAATAAGATGCATGTATGGCAAGGTAAAGACTGTACATTAGAATTCCTAAAATATTTAGATGGAAAAGCACATTTCCACCAACGTTATGAAATTAATCTAACGAAGAAGTCCATGTGCTTCACTGAGCAAGATAGGCTTAGATTTGATCAGTGCATGACATGTCTTAAATGCAAGACTAACTTCGATGATGAACAACATAGGAAAGTCAGAGACCACTGACACCTTAGCGGCAAGTTCAGATCAGCACTGTGCAATAAATGTAACATCAGTATGAGACTCAAAAGAAGATCGCTCGCCGTCATTTTTCACAATTTTAAGTGTTATGATGCACATATTCTCATTCGGAATGGGATAGGCAAAATAAAATCGTGGACAGTGAATGTCATTGCACAAAGTCGGGAGAAGTTTATGTCAATGTCGGCTAAAGCTCATGTTGATAAAACGGCTGAGGGGAAGCCGGTTTTCTTTGAAATCAAGTTTTTGGACAGTTATCAATTCATGTCGACTTCTGTGGCAGTCTTGGCCAATAATTTAGACCAACTTCCACTCACACAGAATATGATAAGACTATCCAAACATCAGCGACACCCTTATTCGTCGGAAAGGAGTATTTCCATATAGTTATTTCACTTCTATGGACACTCTAAAGGAAACTGCCCTTCCATCAATTGATAAATTCACTAATGACTTAACGGGTGAAGCATGTAGCATCGAGGATTATGAACATACCAAATTGGCATGGCAAAAGTTTGATTGTCACACATTCAATGACTTTATGATAGCTTATTTAAAGTTGGATGTATGCCTTCTGGCTGACGTGTTTGAAGCCTTCCGTCAAATGACACTGGCACAAGATGCTTTAGATCCGGTGCATTTTATAAGTTTACCAGCCATGTCCTATATGTCAGCATTCAAAATGACCGGTGAAACGATCCACCTCTTGCAAGATGCCGAAATGTACAACCTATTTGAACGTGGAATAAGAGGTGGTCTGACCTTTGTCAATATACACAAAATCAACTATGTTTCGGATGACATTCATAGCACATATCTGAAGTACACTGACCAGAACAATTTACATGGCAGTGCGCTGTCAAAGCCACTTCACATTTTGGAACTGGATGACGAGGGAGACGTAGGCTACTTATTTGAAGTTGATCTCATCTACCCAGATGATATAAAAGATGAAGCATCTGACCTACCACTAGCACCCGAATCGGGTTATGTAACCGAAGATGACATTTTGCGCTGTAGGTAACTTCCTCATACAAAATGCAATGGTGTTCAGCAAATGAGATGTCTTCTACGAGACATGCACTCATGTGAAAGATCATTTCAGCTTAGTGTGGTCATAATGCATGTGTTGGTCTCCAGATACACTACCAATCCAGCATGATGAATGAAGGTATAAAATGTAGAGAATTCATGTCTCACATGTATCCGCAGTATCCTGTCCGAACGTATACCTCTGAAGAATGACAACCAACGTTTAGTTATAAGCAAGATTAGTCAACGAAACCAATGACAGAGCATGGCTTATATCCTGACTTCATGATTTGTGATAGAGTTATGCAGTTCAATAACTCAATCAAGCACATTCAGTTGAATATGTATATGTTTGATGCGACATAGTAGCAGGTTTGAACCATGTTCATGAAATGTTTCCAAACGCGAGGCAACCTTTGCCATGTGCCGCTGATAGAGGTCGTCCGGATCATATATACACTCTGCAGAATATGATGCAAAGTGAAAACACTCACGTTCACCAATGTATTCACCTTTCGTTTTCTCAAATTCGATTTCTGCTACGAGACGCCCCTTCACATGCTTGTCTTTCATGTTTTCCATCAGCTGTTGAAGCACTAAGTATCCCTTTCCAATTGCAAGCCCTAAGTCGGCACACTCATTGTGAAAAGAAATGATGTAGTCGCGCACTTTATCTCGAAGACTTTGTCGATGAAAGCGCAAGGAGCAGAACTCATTGTCAAACTCAACTGCATAAGACATGTTTCCACACTACCTCACTCTATCATTGCCTGAAACTCCCATCTGCGCTTGCTACCTTCTTCAAGACCTATGACATCCAACCTGACATGGATATAAGCGACCAAGCCATTCTGAGTTCTCTCACTGCATTCGTGAGAGGAAATGTGTTGAACTCTGAAGCATTCAGTGATCGTAGAGTAATGGAGTTGATTTTTTATCAAGGAGACATTTGGTTTAAAAGTAACCGCATCGGATTAGTAACCGACTGAAGTCATAGGGCTGCAGTGTACAATAATCCTATAGCAAAAGTGTTTGCAGTGACATCATCTGATTTCACTGGCATCAATGTAACTGCTTCACCCTAAAACCATTGATGGTTACTTCCTATGTAGGTTTAGTCTCAGTGTATGTAGCCTCACTCCAAATTTTGATTCCCACAACGAAAGATCCAATGTGTGAAACCTTAAGATGCAATGTCATTTTATGAAACTTTATGAATTTATCGTCTACATTCACTTAACGTTGACTTCCAGTAACACAGTTAGTTTGAAATGATACATGCTTCAATGTTGATTCCATCAATGCAAATTTTGATTTTCAACGCACATTTAGTTTATAGTGAAACAACTAACCCACTGCACGTTTCAGTCTACACATTTGATGCTGTCATTTAGATACTATGCAAGTATTGATTTCCAAAGCACGCTTAGTTTGGAATGAGACACGCTTCAGCTTACACATTTGATTCTGCTATTTCGATACATTATTCTGGAATACAGCGCTAGCACTATCATGATCTACATGAAAGTTTCATCAACATAAAATTCATTGCCACTGCTGGTAACGCAGTGCATTGAACCCTTGGTCTCTTACACCGCGGATAATAGTGTTTAACTCTAACAACCTTGATGTTTACGAATTTCACATGAGTCAAATTGAATCTTTCAATACACTTCAAATTCAATTAAGTACAAACGGTACATACAATTCAAATCAGTACAGACGGTACTGATTGACGAAACAGTGTTTGTGCATTCACCTTTCATGATTGCAGACCATCAAGACGTTTCTACTTTTTCAATTTGAATGTCGCATCTCCCACATATTTATGAGTCTTAATTTAAGTCCTCACATGATCACACCTAGCGTTTATGAAACGTGATGAGCAGGTTTGATCTATTCTAGTTGATTCACTGTTGTGTGCATCGAATGTTGACTCTTCATCTCCATCATTCAACGTTGGTAATGTCATGAAAACGCAACACATTGATGTTACATTCTGAGTTTTACTTCAAAAATCATGAATTTAACGTTGGCTAACATTCCTACAACGAAGCACGTTAGAGTTTGGAGTGTACTCATTTACGAAACACCGATTTATTCTGGCTGGCTGGTTTACCCGACCCCGTCCCGCGGATAGGGGTGTGGCGGGATGCCGCGGAGACCGAGAAGGCGGGCAACCCCCCCACGCGCGATGCCAAAGATCAAAAACAGAGCCCGAGGACCCGAAGATAGCCGCTCGGGTAGAAGAGAGGGAGGGACAAGAGCACAGTAAGTGGGGTACATCATGCTTTACACCACAAACAGGGCAGTCAGGAGAAGTGGACCTGCCAATCCTGTGAAGATAGGAGTTGAGAAGAAGGCTGTGGCCGTTGCAACGAAGACGTGAGAGCGCAGGGACAGCGCGAGGGAGGGACAGCTCCTCAGTTGCTACTCCAGGGACTTGTGAAGAAATCAAAGACGAACGAACAGAAGTCCTCCAGGAGTTGAACA
Organism: Prostheceraeus crozeri; assembly: GCA_907163375.1. Taxonomy (NCBI): domain Eukaryota; kingdom Metazoa; phylum Platyhelminthes; order Polycladida; family Euryleptidae; genus Prostheceraeus; species Prostheceraeus crozeri. The sequence continues at coordinate 8,279 of CAJQUW010006100.1, read as the reverse complement.
GGAAATGACGAATGAAGGACTTCAGAGAAGACAGACACTGAGGAGCTGCAGAGGGGAGAGAAGTGCCACTTTTGGCAAGCACATCTGCATTATCATTGCCACTGATGTTCGAGTGACCAGGAAGCCACTGCAGTGACACTGAGATCGAGGAAGAGCAGAGGGACGACAAAGAGGACCAGACAGAGTGGACAGACGTGGACAAGAGGGACGACGGGGTGAAGAGAGCACGGTCAGAGCCGAGAGAGAGTCAGACAAGAGAAGAAGAGAGGAAAAGAGACACGAGGAGTGATGGGAAACGGACCAAGAGAGAGCATGCTGGATTGCAGCCATTTCAGCTGTGAAGCTTGAACAGTGCGCTCCCGCATGAAAGGAAAGGAAAGAAAGTGGAAGAGCATGAATAATAGTTTATGAAAACACCCGAGCCACCTGGTCCGAGTCGTTCAATAACGGAGCCGCAAGTCCAGATGGTCAGGTCAGCAACGGGGAGGGAGGAAAGGTGGTCTCGGACCAAAGCGGTGCGAAGAGGGACTGGGTCGGAACGGGAGCAGGGGGAGGACAGGGCTAGGGACACGGAGAACAGAGGAGTGGACCACGGGGGAAGGGAGGGCAGGAGACCAGGGGCTTACGCGGAGAAGAAACAGGTGGAGAAAGTGGATGAGAAGTACAGAAGAAGCGCCACGAATAGGAACGGACGCGCTTGGGGACAGAAATGGGTCGCTAGAGAAGACAAGGGAAACGAGGGTGGGAGGCGAAGAGCGCGCTCATAAGAGTAGAGAGACTGAGCGGTGAGGGTCACGGAGAGGGGAGGAAGTCCAGCTTCCAACAAAATAAGAGGAATAGGAGTGGTCAAACAGCAGCCAGTGATCGCACGGCACGCTGGCATGAAGCGTTGGCTACACCGATTTATTCTTCATGCCAGTGCGTTACTTTCGACTTTGCTGCAGTAAACAGTCATCTAACACGACTTTTCATTCGTATGACAAGAGATTGAATGCTACAGAAGAGAGAAGACTGTTGTATGTGTTGCATGTGGTGCAAGGGTGGCCTCCCGTTTCATCCCTTCATCATTTCGTCTCCGCGATAGAGACAAGCAGAACTCATGGTTCATTCTCGCATGTATGACCAACTATCGGGAGACAAGTGCAATGGAGATTTTGAGGCAACCTGTGGCAGATAGCTAAATGTCGCCCTGGCGGTCAGAGTACAACGTTGAGACGAAAGGCAACCACTTGGAAACATGACGCAGAGAGGTTTCACAAGGATTACCATTGACAACGTCCCGTGCAGTACTCATCGCTACGGACTTCACCGCTGTCTCGAAAGAACGCCCACCAACAGGAAGTCTGACATCGAAAATCTCCGTGACTTGCACCGTCAATGACCTGATAGCCAGACATGAAGACCGGTGGAGTTATTTACAAGAGGTTGGCAAGTCGTTGCTCTGATCAGCTTGATAGCAAGCCGTAGAGAGGGATAGCAAGCCGTGATTCACAAGCGTTTTGCAATGGAGATGTTTAGATGCCACCCATGACAAGATAGCTAAGACTCAACCGATTGACGCTCAAAGTGCTACGTTGAGAACTGTGTCAAATGCCCAACATGAGTTGCCCCAGCGGTTTCGGTCTAAAATATGACACACTCCCTTGCCACACTTATCACTACGGCATCATCCGCCGTCCCGAAGGAACACCCGGTCAGTGGAATATTACAGCAAAACTCTCCGTGTCATGCACGCTTTCAGTGAAAAGCCGCTTGTATCAAGTGTGGCTCGTACACACTTAACCATGCCTTCATTGACTTCAGCAGGGTCGAAAACCTCAGAAAACCTCCAAAAATAGTGAATCTAAACTTTTCAACTTTTTAACACTACATATGAAATTTTACAAGTAGTCTGTCACTATAGGTCTGATCAGTAGCGATCGACTCTTTTTTGAATCAAGTCAGACGGACTTGTAGAAGCAAAGTTACAAGCCTTTAAAGTTTTGGAGTCTTTTATGGCCTGGAGACGAAGGCCATCTCCTGGCTAACCTCTAAGTCTGACATTTCAAAAACCCGATAAGATCCACGTATCCGGAAATAAGGTATAAATCAAAAGCAATTGATTTCAGCGGATACAAATTGTATTAATGAATAAATTAACCAAGATTTCGCCTTACGGTTTTCTCAAGGTTACAAAATAAAAGCAGAGATGAAGCATTTATATACAGAGCAAGATATGAGTTCACGACAAGTAGGAGAGAAGTGTTCTCAAACCTCGAAGTCAATGTGCAAGCCTTGACATCCATTCATTAATGACCCGCTGTGACGACGAATGTACATAGCCTCCAGCGAGCGCCTTTTCTGAGTGTTGTTCAAATTCTGATGTAGAACGGACCATGATATGCAGGGTGAGGGGCAACCTGCGTGATTGGTCTTAATGTGTTGGAAGACCGCACTGCTATCTTGACTCAAATGTTCTTTCACTCTCGAACGCACACAGCGGGAAGACTCGCCTATATATATTGCATTGCATAATTTGCACGTAATTTTGTAAATTAAGTTCTTGGTATAGCATAATTTTCGTTTTTCACTGATAAGTCTGACGCCTTAGCTGATATCAGCATTGATATTTTCTAACTCGGCTTCCTACGGAAACCCGGTTTTTGGAGATTTCCGATGCTATCATCGGAGCGCCGGAGTTCAGCTACCCCAACCCAGTCGGGAGGAGAACTGATTTCCACAGGCAGAGATTCCACTTATATAGTTTGTGGCGATCAGATGATGACGTAATATCCATCATCCAAATTTTATACACGTCTATCTCCGGTTCTAGTGCTCCGATTTACTTGAAACTCACCCTCTAGATGTAGAATGGCACGCTGATTCCAAATCTGGTCTCTGTTTTCCCGTCCGAGGCTTCTTTCACCCGCTAGAGCCATTTTCATAAAAATTCTAACTGTCGTTTTTTCGCCAATTTCCAAAATTTTCAGTGGCGTCTCACATCTAGACGAAGGCAGATATGAACATACAGTTTCTTCCACTGAATTTGTCTCACCCTTAGCTTTCAAATGAGCTATTGCACGACTGTCTACGATCTCTAGAACCAAAGTTGGAAGGTCGCTGCCGAGAGGGGGGACGTCTTCAAAATTTTTTTCTCTCCGATTGAGCTGGAAACATCCTTCCTAACCCAAAATTGTCCAAAACGACCAAAACCTGCCTTTTCTCACTCTGGCGTTTTCCTGCCATTTTCCTCTCTAAACCCAGAAAAACAGGGTCAAACTGAGCTTTCCACTGCATTTTTCCCACTCTCACCTTTCCAATGAGCTATCACACGACTTTCTACGATCTCTAGAACCAAAGTTGGAAGTCTCGTTTCAGAGGGGGGACGTCCACAAAATTTTTTCTCTCCGATTGAGCTGGAAACAACCTCCCTAACCAGAAAATTTCACGTAGATTCCGAATCTGCCCTCCGTTTTCCCATCCGAGGCTTCCTTCATGCCGAAATATTGCCTTTCTCATCCCAAAACGTCCAAAACCCACCTTTTTCTAACTCTGGCGTTTTCCAGAGATTCCTACCCTTGCCTCACAGAACAACTCCTCCTTCCTTCCTCTTGCAATCAAAAGTTGGGCATACCGTGGACAAAACACGTCCACTTCTGCACGACATGCCTCAAAGCATGACCCACTTTGGACAAACTCTGCTTGTCAGCTTCTCTCTCCTGCCTGCACCGGACTGTCTTTCCAACTCCACTCTCTCTCCTACCGCCTTCTGTCCAACTTTCCGCCCTGCACCGGTCTCTCCTTTGGTATGCTTACCATCACATACTCGGCCACCTCCCGACATCCTTTCCGACCTTCCATCCACAACCTTCCGGCCAGATCCCTATCATACTACACCTAAAGAGGCTAAAACACGATCCTAGTGGACTTAAACAGGACACATACGATCTTCCGCGACCCAAAGGGGCCAAAATACGAACCGCTCCGCCTCAAAAGGGCCAAAATCCGAACCACTGCGCTTCAAATCGAGCAGAGGGCCAAATCATGAACCGGGTGAGCCTCAAGTGGGAAAAATGTAACTACTGACTGCCTGCTTTAGAGAATTAATTTCTTTCACACATGTTATGCTGATAAACCCTCACGATGATTTATTTTGTTAACAGTAATTGAATTCAAATGTCAAAAATTTTTGTTCGCATTATCAGTTATCACAGTATTGTGATGTACGATTGTAGGAAGAGCATATACCGGTAGAAACTTCAGTCACTCAGGAAAAATTTACTATGATAATTTATATTTTATGAGAGGTGGAATATGTATTTACCTTAAATATCGACATTTGCGAGAATACTATCAATTTGTAGATCGTACGTCGGTGAATTTAAATAAAGCGTGTTTAGTTTTGGGAATGTTAGCGTGCTTTGGAGTCAGTTTGGTAGCAAATTTTCAAGTAAGCTTGAAACATTCAGAAATACTTCTTGAGCGCAGATAACTAGAGTACAGTGATCTTTAGACACGTCTTCTTCTTTATTAATTATCCTTCACTTTGATTTTGATGTTTCCAGGTTCAGGTTCTGACACGGTTCAGTTATTCGAAACAGATGTGGTTATCACCGTCTCTCATTCGTGGAATCCTTCACCCAAAATCAAATATGCATCAACCATCTCCGAAGATAAGCTGCCTGCATCCTAGCAATACTCATCATGTCTTAAAAATATGACTCACCACTTGTAGAAGTAATCACCCGAGTAGTACTCTCAATCGTTGTTGGCAAGTCTGAGGTAGAGCTCGGTGATTCTGAAACGAGACATACTACGTACATCTACTCGTACATTTGCTGCATCACATTTCATCAAAGGCACAAACATCACACTACAATTACCCTACTAGTCCAAGCAATCTACAACGAACTACACTTCAGCACGACACAAATTGATTGCAGTGCTTTCAAAAGTGGCTTCTCATGAAAACGCATACAATTTCTAGTGTCCACTTCAAAATTGAGACTACACATGCCATAGGCCTAATCTTGTTTGTCTGCTTTAGCTTACTCTTCAACAAAAAATTGACTCAAACGACAATCATTCTATCCTCCTGTAGAAATTAAAAGCGATTTATCCCTTACAAAAGGCATGTCTGCATCAATTTACATCTGCAGGTGCCTTGGAATGTGTAGGATATCACAAGATACGTGTGCGTAAACGTGCTTTTGATATAGATGCTTCCATTTCTATGCATTTTCACTACAAAGTACTTGCAAAAATGGCTTCGACTATTCATGAATTAACCCGACCATTTGTGTCCTAACTTATACAAATCATAATGGACTACACCGTACATGCACCTAAGAAAGTGATCTGCATGAACAAGGTAGGGATGCGTAGACGCGTTTTCTATCTAGCGGCATCAACACCTACGCGTTTCACAATCACAAGACGGCAGTTGTGAATAGTAATCGTTCATTGCTGGCAAAAACTCGATGATTTGTCACTTTACTTGTAGAAATCTGCATCACCTCCATCCGAAGATAGCTACAAGTGAAGTTGAAATAGTGAATGAGAAAGAAATCTAGCCGCTTGGAAAGGACGTTATTCAGAAAACATAGCTGCCACTTATGACAGTCCAGTGGAAGAAATGCAGTAACTGAGGCAAAGCCGCATCGCATCATTTTGATTGACTGTTGCGATCTGCATCTGTGGTAAACTTCACTGCGGTAAACGTGTTTATTGAGGCTGAATGACGCTCATTATATTAAGAAAAGACTTGTGACTTCTTCAAATGGAAAGTTCAGGGTGTTCCACTAACCAGATTTTCCTAGATTTTTCAAATGCTGAAAAGGGACTCTTTCTCAACAAGATGAACACACTCCTCTTGAAACAAATGCAATCTGTGGTGGGTTAAAATATCAATTGCCTGCACTATACACTTCTCAGCCAAAGATAGGCTAGCGTCCATCGTCGGACGCAAGTTGATAGATTTTGAGTCAATATCATACCATCCATTCCAATAATCCATTACTCTTTTCTATTCTACAGACCAATAAGTAGCCTACATGAGATCTTTATTCAAACGACTTGCACTCTCAATGCCAAATCGCTAACAGAAATCGAATCCCTTCAGAAATTGCAACGGCAACCACAACCAAGAACATCAATAGCCAATCACATTCGACAATCGACGCTTTAGCAACGTGCACCTGACTACTACCTCTCATCTCACATGCGTGATCAGTAACAAGCCGGACACATAAATATTCACACACATAAGCTCTGACACGCTCCTGTTCATCGGACCTGATCTGGCTGGCTAGCAGGATCTCTCATTCGTGGAATCCTTCACCCTATACTGAAAATCAAACATGCATCAACCACTTCCGAAGATCAGCTGCCTGCATCCCAACAATACTCATCATGTCTTAAAAATACTACTCACCACTTGTGGTAGTCATCTCCGGAGTCGCACTCTCAGTCGTTGTTGGCAAGTCTGAGGTAGAGCTCGGTGATTCTGAAACGAGACATACTACGTACATCTACTCGTACATTTGCTGCATCACATTTCATCAAAGGCACAAACATCACACTACAATTACCCTACTAGTCCAAGCAATCTACAACGAACTACACTTCAGCACGACACAAATTGATTGCAGTGCTTTCAAAAGTGGCTTCTCATGAAAACGCATACAATTTCTAGTGTCCACTTCAAAATTGAGACTACACATGCCATAGGCCTAATCTTGTTTGTCTGCTTTAGCTTACTCTTCAACAAAAAAATTGACTCAAACGACAATCATTCTATCCTCCTGTAGAAATTGAAAGCGATTTATCCCTTACAAAAGGCATGTCTGCATCAATTTACATCTGCAGGTGCCTTGGAATGTGTAGGATATCACAAGATACGTGTGCGTAAACGTGCTTTTGATATAGATGCTTCCATTTCTATGCATTTTCACTACAAAGTACTTGCAAAAATGGCTTCGACTATTCATGAATTAACCCGACCATTTGTGTCCTAACTTATACAAATCATAATCGATTACACCGTACATGCACCTAAGAAAGTGATCTGCATAAACAAGGTAGGATGCGTACACTGTAAATCGCTGGATACGAAAATTACATACAAACACATACCAAGTTTACATACAATTTGAAACCAACATTTGATACGAGATTCTGGTATATATAAAGAAATCTGGTATGTTTTTCAGACGAATGGCCATTTACTTTCGTATGTGATTGGTATGTAAACGATACGAACTATGCTAACTGTGATTGGCTGTTTTACGTTGAAATACGAATTCTTGGTATGTTTTATATACGAGACCCGATGCAAATTGGTATGTCTTTCGTATGTCTTTCGTATGAATAGCTTTATGTCATATGGCAAAAAATATGTTATACTACATACTACTTACAAATAACTTTTTTCCAGTAATACCAGCCGCGAATATTTCTTTGTGAAAGTGTGGTATTTAACTAGATTAGATTTGTTGTGGAATTAAAGCCGCATGTCATCTTTGCAACTTGTCTTATAGCATTCACAAGACTCATAATTAGCTCATTTCCTTGAACTAAATTGACAAACATCATTTCAATAAAACGATAACTTTTCAGCAACCATGTTGACTTATATATCTCAAACATAACTATTTTTGCGTTCATGAATTATAATGTGTCTTTATTTTGGATTGATAATATGCTTAGTTCCAAAATTACATAATGCATAATTGTTGATAGTCAAATACTTATTGATTATTTATGAAATGCCTCGGACTTACATGTATTAAAATCGAATTCAGTATTGTTAGTTTGACTATAAAATGTCATTATCTCAATACTTACAAAGCAGTTGTAGCATTAGTGTGATCTTTATTGACAAAAAGCCTTAAATCAACATACTTTGGACATGATTGATGCTTTCTTTTAACATTGTGCTGGTATGGCTTTAGTATGTAAAGCATACCACACTTGAAATAACATGCGAAAAGCATACAAATATATACCAAGATCATACAGAAATATACCAAAAAAATATTTTGGTATGCATCCTTCGTATGTGATTGGTATTGAGCGATTTAAAGTGTAGACGCGTTTTCTATCTAGCGGCATCAACACCTACGCGTTTCACAATCACAAGACGGCAGTTGTGAATAGTAATCGTTCATTGCTGGCAAAAACTCGATGATTTGTCACTTTACTTGTAGAAATCTGCATCACCTCCATCCGAAGATAGCTACAAGTGAAGTTGAAATAGTGAATGAGAAAGAAATCTAACCGCTTGGAAAGGACGTTATTCA
>CAJQUW010006099.1:0-68377 GCA_907163375.1 Prostheceraeus crozeri | reverse complement strand
AATTTCTTAAGGGACGCCGGGAGTAGGATTTGCTGGTTTATATATTCCACGTCTTACAATGTCTAAGTGGGTTTGTAGCAGCTGTTTGTTCTTTCATACATTGTTTACTTTCAAATGTTGGAGTGGGAAGTCTTAGCTCTTTATACTGAAAAATGCCTTTTCCTGCATAAATGCGAGAAGCAGATGTTCTCTACAATTGGTGTTATTTGAGTGCAAAGCAGGAGTAGCAACTACAGGAATTGTAAGAACGCTGATGAAATGAACAATTGTAAATATCCTATACTTAATGTTAGAAATATGTCAAATTCCTATCAAATATTATTACGTCACATGATTTTTTTAAAAACCTTTTTAATAAATATTTTTTTTTTTATTTTAATTTAATTGTATAATAAATTTTTTTATTATATTTTTATTTTTTTTAATTTTATTTTTTTTTATTTTTATAAATTATTTTTAAAATTTTTTTTATTTTTATTTTTTTAATTTAATTTTTTTTTTTTTTTTTAAATTTTTTTATTTTGTTTTTTTTTTTTAATTTTTTTTTTTATTTTTATTTTATGTTTTTTATTTTATTTTAAAAATTTTGTTTGTTTTATTTTTTATTTTTTTTTTTTATTTTTTTTTTTTTTATTTTTTATTTTTTTTTTTTTTTATTTATTTTTTATTTATTTTTATTTTATAATTTTTTTTTTTTTTTATTTTTTTTTTTTTTTATTTTATTTATTTTTTATTTTTTTATTTTTTATTTTTTTTTTTTAATTTTTTTTTATTTTTTATTTTTATTTTTTATTTATTTTATTTTTTTTTTATTATATTTTATTTTTTTTTATTTTTATTTTTTTTTTTTTTATTTATTTTATTATTTTATTTATTTTTTTTATGAAATTTATAGTTATTGTTGGCTTATTTTTGATCAATTGTAATTCGTCTCTCATTAGAACATGAAAATTCTTTATTCCCAATTGATTTGCGATTTTCTTTAAATCGAAATTCGTTGTTGTTTGTGTTCTATATAATTTCAAAAACTCATTTATGTTGCTCATTTTATAATAAAAAAATTTCTTAAGGGACGCCGGAGTAGGATTTGCTGGTTATATATTCCACGTCTTACAAATGTCTAAGTGGGTGTAGCAGCTGTTTGTTCTTTCATACATTGTTTCCTTTCAAATGTTTGAGTGGGAAGTCATAGCTCTTTATACTGAAATGCCTTTTCTTCATAAATGCGAGAAGCAGATGTTCTCTACAATTGAGTGTTCATCTGAGTGCAAAGCAGTAGCAACTACAGGAATTGTAAGAACGCCTGATGAAATGACAATTGTAAATACTCCTAAACTTATTGTTAAGAATATGTCAATTCCTTCAAATATTATTAGTCACATGATATATTTTAAAAACCTTAAAAACGTCTAAACTCATGAATTTGAAATTCTCAACTTTTATGATTTTCGGTGTCCCGGAACGGTCATGATTTGAGCAATGAAAAATGTCATAATCACACACTTGAGATTTTGAAAAATTTGAAAAATTGTGTATTTTTAAAAACGCCTAAATTTATAAATTTAGGTCTCCATAACCTGAAAAAGGGTTCAAATTCATGAATTTATGTCGTTTTTAAAACTAACATTTTTTCAAAAAATGGTACTTTTTAAATGGTCTAAATTCATGTATTTAGGTCTTAAAAACCTGAAAAAGGGTTCAAATTCATGAATTTATGTCGTTTTTAAAACTACCATTTTTTCAAAAAATGGTACTTTTTAAATGGTCTAAATTCATGTATTTAGGTCTTAAAAACCTGAAAAAGGGTTCAAATTCATGAATTGATGTCGTTTTTAAAAATACCATTTTTTTGAATTTGTCTTGTCCTCAAACGGTCTTTTGACCATTACTAGGAACATTTGCTGAGGTCACAGAATTAGATTATTTAATCGTGTCACTTTGATAGAAGTTCAAACTGATTCAAAGCGATGGCACATGCAGGAACAATTGCAAATTGTAATGCAATTTGTACAATTGCAATTTTTAATGCCTTGCAGAGATAGGAAAAATAGTCGTTCGTCGCTTCCGGTTTGCTCTGAATTCCTTCAAAATGCTCCGATCGCCACGATTCAGATTCGTAGAATTCAGATCATTGCGCAAAGGTTTTCTCGATAATGTTGGGCCCTCCGATCATTATTAAAAAAGTTAGCAGGCGCACGAAAAAACGTTCACTAACTTCTCTGTAGAACTTAACATCGACTGTGTCACTTTGCTGTGTGATTCGGTTGATAACAGTCACTGTTTCCTATTTATCAGACAGTTTTTGTTTCATCGCACTGACTAATTTGTATCATTATAGTCCGGCAGCCAGAACGAGTTTCTGAAGGGAACGAGGCCGAAAGTCAGACTTTCACAAAATGATGTACACCCTATGCCTAATACGAATCTACGCGTCTACCGAGTTCTAGTGAGTTCCTCTTCTTGTCAGACACGATCAAAGAAAACCACATGTAAATCCAATGGGACGTAGAATGCAATTTTTGGTTAAAATGAAATTTTCCATGTATTCGCTTATCAGCTAAAATATATTAAGTCTAGTGTCATAATTTTTGTCATGGAATGTCTTCAGGTCATTTCCTATGATGTGCATGTGCTATTATCATGCTTCTGATAGGCAATGTATGTGAGAATGTGGGTTGAATGCGGATAAAGTTGCTCAAAATGTTTGTGTTTGCTGACATTAAGCGGCTCGCCAAATCTAAAAGTGTTTAGCTTTATAGACAGGGGTGCATAAACATGGACGGAAATGACCTGAAGACATTCCATGACAAAAATTATGACTCTGGGCTTCGTCCTTTCGTTTAATCAGAGAAAACATAGAAAATTTCATTTTAACCAAAAATTGCAATCTGCTTCCTATTGGATTTACATGTGTTTTTCTTTGATCCTGTCTGACATGAGTAGGAACTCACTAGAACTCGGCAGATGTACCGATTCGTAGTAGGCATAGGGTGTACATCATTCTGTGAAAGTCTGACTTTCCGCCTCGTTTCCTGCAGAAACTCGTTCTGGCTGCCGAACTATTACGTTTACTGCATGTTATCCTACTTATTGGAAGAGTTATTTCTTGAAGTTTCTATGGATTCTTAGTTCTTCGGTGAGGGTAGCGCAGTTTTTGAAGGAAGGAATTCGTAGAAAATGCAAGGTGTCCGGGATTGGAGAGGACGAATAAAATTCCAAGCGTGAATATCAGAACACATTGAAGTCAATCGACCGAGTTTTTCAGCGATCTCCTGATAAATGAAATCACCTCAGATGACATTTCTCCAATTTTCACAAATCAAATTCTTGAAACTTCGATGGATTGCTGTTTAATAACATTCTATCACAATTCAGTTGATTTGGTTCAACTGAATAAAGAAAATTCATAGCGTGATGCATGGCCAGCTGATGATTTTCTTATTTTTGGGGACAAATGCAATATCATGACACTGGCTTCTGGTAGAAGGTGGCTCGAGTAGGCTAGACAGAATGTCTAATACTTGAATCCGAATCCTGATGCATCTTTTTCAATTGTAGCACAATGTATGGACAATGACAATGCTTGCAGGCAATATGCAATTGATGGCTATTGCAGAGACCCAAATGTCCTGACTCGCTGCAAACTCAGCTGTGGAAGTTGTCCAGGTAAGGAGATTATCGCAATCAACTTTCATCGGTCAAACAAAATTATGTGATCCCATCGACAAAAAACAATTTAGTTGATTTAGATTTCGTGGAGTACAAAGTCAGCAAATGTTATTTTGCATTGTAATTCGGTCGATGGAAGATCATCTGCATATTTTCAGTCAAACCGGTAATCACGAATTTACTTTGATTGTGATTCAAATTTGCCCTCACTTTTATCAATGACATTGTGATATGTTATATTACTGGGTTTTTGTTGCGAGTATTTGTAGCCTGTGTGACATACTACTGGCTAGTACTTATCATGAGTAGTTTTGAGTATTGTACCTGCATACCAATCGTTATTTGCGAAAGTTATATTAACCCATTAACGACAATGGCATAAATAAAGTACACCGAAAGAGTAACATATATTTGATCGAAACCTATGCAGTTCGGCGACAATGACGTTCAAAACGATAAATTCATTTAAAATACCACTGAACCACGTGTATTTCCTCAACATTTTATTTTAGTGTTTCTTTTCCCGCGACTTTTGAAACAATTTTCTACCAAAAAACATGGCGAATGAGTAAGTGTGAAATTATCTACTTTGAATATATTGCATCATCATAACCGTCGGCAAAGTAATGAATAATGATACTATTTGAATGAATGTAATGGATATTTGTTTCGTAATTAGTGTGTAGTATGAATAATTGATTATAGAAAAGTGTACTTTATTTAGTACGCTGTCATTAGGGTTGGCACATGGGACAAATCAAAGTCAGCAGATGAGAATTGCAGAATGCCCTTTTCTAATGACATCAGTTTTAGTTATGTGTAAAAGTACTTCAGGAAAGAGCAGTATCTTAATAATACAAGTTTATGGTATTACTATACAGGTTTATTGTCTATAATTGAACCTTCATTAGCAATTTTCCATAAAATCATGGATGCGCTACGATGGTAATCAATCACCGATCATTGACTTTAGCATTACAAGAAGGATGATGCATTTGTACGTTGAAAATATACAAACAATGATATTGCAACAAAACAAAGTGAAAATAGTTAGTGGTGCTGGGGATCGAACGCGCGTCACATAGCCGTGATAGTCGTAGTTTTACCCACTAGACTGTGACACGTTTCTTACGACATGTGAATCTGCCGCTTAGTGTTCTAATTGCCTGAATTCCCCAGCTGCTTATTTACTCTTATCCTTCAGGGCCGACAAGTACGTGAGATTCTGCGAGACGGCGACCTTGGCAGAGGCGTTAGACACCGCTGAAAGTGGGATAAGACGGAGCTCACGAATTCGCGCGATTTATGCAACGCCGCCTAATCTCTGTTATAGATGAAGATAGTGCTCCAGAAGACGAGTCCGATGAAATAAGTTTGAATAACCTGGGATCGGGTTTGCTGTCTGCTCCGGCTGCAATTGAAATTATTGAAGATGAGGATAGTGATGATGAACCTGCAGCTAAATGTCCTAAAATTGAAAATTGGGAGGAATCATCGGTTTCAAGCAGTCATTTCGTATTCGCGAACGGAAGTCGACAATTTTGAGATCACCGATCTTGCAAAATCCATATAGGTATGATCGCAAAGATCATTGGCCGGTGACGATCGAGACACAGAGAAGATGTCAAGGGTGTTCTAAAGGCAGATCAAAGCTCATCTGCGAAAAGTGCAACGTTGGGCTTCACACTTGGTGTTTAAAAAAAATACCACTTACTGTAACAGTGACAACTCTACCGACAATGGCATACATATATGCCACCTGTGTAGAAAAAAGATGGCGGAACGAAATTTCTCGGAAACGATGAATTTGTAATGAGAATAGATATTTGTGAAAATTTTCACTGGTTTTTTAAATTTTGATTGCTAAAAAAAATCCGGGCGTTAATGGGTTAATCAATCTTAGTACTTTTTTTGCATTCAGAAACTGTAATACATTTCTCTCTCATGTAGGCTTACTTAATCAACATTTCGATATTAATTAGCACATAAAGCGAATTTTCGACGGTCATTCATTAAATGCTACATTTAGCACACTGCTGACATGTCGCCTAAGTTAGTACGCCTGTAATAAACAATAAATGTTTCCTTTTGCAAACATAATGCAACTAGGATGCTTAAATATTGAGTCCCATCCTTAGTTGAAAAATGGGAACAGACTTGAATGGCTACCATTTCATGCAAAATCACGAATCATCAGCAGACCAAGATCACTGGTAATGTGTGCACATGTGAACAATTACACTACACAGGGACACTGTACCAGTCCCTGCACACAGGGACTCGTGCTACCGAAATTCGTTAAAATATGCTACGCCCGTAAATTGGTATATTTAGTGTAGATCGCAAATTTTGAATATTTGGCAATAATATTCCTTCAATCTGTTGATCATGATTATTGAATTTCAGGAATTCCTCGAGTAACGGCTCCTCCAACGACCCGACCACGTGAGTGAGACTGATAATTCAGAGAATTTTAGTTGCTGTATGTATCAAAGTTGTGGGTTTATGCTTATGCAAACTTGGATGAAGGCCGTCAAGCGTAAATTACTTGCCTCCAAATTATAAAAAAATATGCTAGACTTACTAACTGATTAAAAATCAACTAAAATGTTGAACTGACAATTCAGGCTTTGAATGAACAGTCTACCAATTAAAAAAAGAAATCATGTCCACACTGGGGGTGGTTTGGGCAAGGTTCCGCTCGATCTGAGCGCTTGAGTCTACATTGAATGTGCTTCTCGTGCACCTAACAAGACATCAACATTTAGACTACAAATTGGTGAAGAGAATTCTGCTGATCAGTGACTCAATTCATAGGAAAACTTGAGACATGATATTGCTCCGTCAAGGTGTTTGACGACTATGCATTTCAGGCCCGTCGCCAGATTTGGTTGCAGGCCTTGGATTTTTGAAAATTGAATGCATTTGGGATCATCACTTGTATCAAATTTTTGGGCTATCATTGGGTGTATCACAACGAAAATATCTAAAACGCTTTGGCTGTTTGACAGTAATCACTGAACTTTTAATCAAACTCAAATTTTTTTTCTTTAAGCTGTCTTCTTGTGCAGCCACCTTTAGTAAGCTATTGTTCTGTATTCTCGCCAAAATGAAGGCCGTGTTACTTTTGTGTTAGAACCAGACGGTTTGAACTTTGTATTCGAGTCGTGTCATGTTCGTGCATTGGCTGAAAAACGTCGTATTGTGCTGTGGATGAAGCTCCGACGACTGCAGACCGCTAATGCACACCACTAACTTAGACCTGCAATGATTATCAGTTACAAGTCTACGAGTATACACTGAATTTGTCATGAAAAGAACACCGCAAGAATACTTTAGAAAGCACGTAATTCAGATACATATCGATGAGTGAGTAGACACTGACTTTTGCAGCTCGCTGTGAGGATTTGGATGGCAATTGCAGACAATATGCGCTGGATGGTTATTGTTCAAATGCCGAAGTTCTGAGACGCTGCAAACTGAGCTGTGGAGAATGCCCAGGTAATTCCGCAACTTGTAGCTGTCACTGTCTGTGTAATTGAACTTTGCTTTTATCAATCCAGGCATTCCTCGAGTAACTGCTCCTCCGACAAGGCCACCAACTACTACCAGAGGTGAGTGTCATAAACCCAGAGATATCTAGAGTACCGGGATAGGAATGGTTCATGTACTACTGACAATGGTAGGGTTAACTTTATAAATAGTATGAATTATGCCTATGTATATTCAGGCATCCAACAGAAACGAACTTTGGTGTTATAAGAGTTCTT
This sequence comes from Prostheceraeus crozeri, assembly GCA_907163375.1. Lineage (NCBI taxonomy): Eukaryota > Metazoa > Platyhelminthes > Polycladida > Euryleptidae > Prostheceraeus > Prostheceraeus crozeri. The sequence goes on along the minus strand of CAJQUW010006099.1, from coordinate 60,938 downwards.
TATTTAACTTCTTTATTTTTCTTTTTGTGCATTCCGCTGCACTTTTATTAATTGTGTTTAGTCTTTTAAGTCCAATCTTTTGCGGAGCAACAGAAAAGTTTGTGTTTAACTCGGGGAAAAATCAGGTGATTCTTAGTTCACTTCAACTCCCTCGGATTGTCGAATCCGGACACAGTTTGTGATGCTTGCCGAACGAATTCCGGAATATTGCCGTTGAGTTTGTAGAACTGATGAAGCACTGAAATAGTTCATCTTCTTCTTTTATCTGCAAAAGAAGATAAGAAATACTTGCTGCAACTCTTTTTCAAAGATTCTTTACAAAACTGAAATCGTCTAGAGAGTTAAGCACAAGTATGATTTTATAGACAGTATACATTATTTAACATGGTATCTGCAGTGCTTAATTATGCAATCAGTTGGTCGTGAAGTTGAATTGATGAATAACTGAAGTCAAATTTCCAACTTTGAAATTCAAAATTATTATTAATTATTCATTGTTAATGTTAATTAAAACTCACCTCTACTCGTATAAAACATTATGGTCATGATCAGTAAGATCAGAAGTTGACAGGAAGGATTAGAAGTTAGAGGAAACGATATCTCTAGATTTTGCTCAGCAGGATTGCACCATAAAAGATGAAACAGTCTTGGCTGTTTTGCTACGTATCATCGTTTAGTCTGACAAATCGGCCGTCGGAGAATTGAATACGTTAGGCGGTATAAATTTCATAAAAAATAAGAATGCCCATTCTCTACCTGGTGCTCTAATCATTAGTACATTTAATTAAATATCACAAATCCAAGAATCCATCAAGCATGATGACCATTTGTTTTCAAATGTATCAAATGAGACTTTGAAAATGAGAGAATATTTTTAAGTTGATGACACAAACGACTGATTATCTTAAAGATGCGATATCATAGAATTGTCTATTGGTGTTCTGAATTCTCCAAGAGATGTAGACACCTGCAAAATCATGAGCTTCACGGGACTGTAAGCAAATATGTGAAGAAAGGAAGATTACGCACTCCGTTGCAGAACTTTCATGATAAATGTGCGCTGTTGACGATTATAAACAGCCATCGTTATTCATCCATCTTCAGCCAATTGAATTGCTGTGTTGGCAGAATAAATTTATTTGCATTTGGCTTCACTAATTTGATTCTTGATATGGACATAAGGGGGAGGAAGAGGCCTACACGGGCCTAGATCGGGGTCTATATAGGCGTGTCAATGAAATCACCACCAGCACACAATTCTAGCTTTTGTTTATTCAAATAAAATAAAAAAATCGGATTATTAGGTGGAAAGTATATTTCGGGTTTGATATATTGGCCCGTTAAGACGGAATTAAAGAATGAATCGCATTCCTGAGCATGTTGACATTGCTTTCAGATATTCGGTGTTTAGATGTTGACACCAACTGCAGAAACTTTGCAATGCAAGGCATGTGCTCCTACGTCGATGTTAAGAGAAAGTGCCATTTAAGCTGTGGAGCTTGTCCAGGTAAAATAGTGCTCGCTTTCCATCTGATTGCCACTCCACTAACAGATGTGAACGGTTCCCTTTCAATTAACTATTACTCACATTTTGTGACTCACTTGCAATTATTTTCCAAGTTCTCTCTGTCGCTCTTTCCTCTAACTGACTCTGAGGATGACGATATCTAGGCGTTGCTATCCATTGATATTCTCTGAATCATTATCCAAAACTTTTCTCGAAAAAGTTCTGAAACTTTCTCCAGATCGGCTTTTGAGTGCCATTTGTCAAGCTTGTAGCAGCAATCGAACTTTCAACAATTTTTATAAACTCAATGCAATTCTGAGAGGCATTTCTAATTGCAACAAAATAACGATGAAACGATGAACGAGCAATTTCTGCTAATAACTAGTTAAATGTGGACAGTCTCTTTTAGAAAATTTCCACCTAATAAGCACAACAACACCTGAGCCAATTTTTCCAATAAATAGCCAATTCTAATCTATTTGTTGTAATAACTAGACAATTCTGAACCTGCTCTTATATCCTTATAGCAGCTAGGCAATTCTAAACCAGTTCTTGCAACAGCTAGTTGATTCTGATCCAATCTGACAGCCATTGACCAAATCTGAACCAGTTCTTGCAACTAATAGCCAATTATGAGCCAATTGTTGTAACTACCAGACAATTCTGAGCGACTTCTTATAACAACTAGCCAATTCTGGATCAGTTCTTGCAACAACTAAACAATTCTGAACCAGATATTTTAACAACTAACCAATTCTGAACCTATTCGTATAGCAACTGCGCAATTCTGAACCAGCTATTTTGACTACTAACTAGTTATGAACAAGTTCTTATAGCGGCTAACCAATTCTGAGCCATTTCTGATAGCAACTAAACAATTCTGAGTTACATGTCGTTCTTTTAACAACTAACCAATTTTGAAACAGTTCTTTTAACAACTAACAAATTATGAACCAGTTCTTGCAACAACTAACCAATTCTGAACCACATACCTTTGCTAACATGCTTGTCCTAATGTTCTCCTACTAATCGGTAACTAAACCACATCGCCACTCCCTCAAGTAGCCGAATTTCATTGTTTCAGGCATCCCAGGTGTGACTCCTCCACCAACGACTACAAAGCGTGAGTCCTAATCAAAGATATTATTTCAAATAACCTAAATTAAAAACTTACTCATCATTCTAGCTGACACCAGATGTCATTGGAAAGAGAAGTTGCGAAATGACATTGTATGGCAGCATAATCATGTCAAACCCTGATCACATCACCTTAATAGTCAATTCGATTTGTGACTATTAAATGTCAATTTTCAACAAAGTTTATCATTCTTAAACGCTTCTGAGACTTTATACTGCTTTTCACAAGAACAGTATTTCATTCATCAAATCATTGCAGTGACTGCAGCTGATATTCAAATAGAATTAACTCTGACATTCATCCCAAAATTGGCAAGAAAGAAAATGTGAAAGTGGTAAACAGCATTTTAAAGTAATGTTTCGAAATCATCTAATCAATTACATGTCGTTCATCAGAACATGCATTATATCGAAGATCGAACAGAAATAGTTTCATTCATTTTCGAGCATTTGGGGGAAGACTTCAATCCTGGTTCGATGACTTCCAATGCAATGGAAGTTGATTTCCTCATTTCTCAGGTACCTCGGACTCAAGTTTGAATATCAGCTAATGCATTACTTCACTTCCTATTTCTGCGATATTCTGTGCTCGTATGTATTATCTCATATGTCTATGTTGCAGCTCCATGTGTGGATAGGGAGGTCCGATGCAGAGAATATGCTCTCAGTGGCTACTGTTACTCTGCTGACATGAAGACAAGATGTCCACGAAGCTGCGGTCAATGCCCAGGTAAACAACTGATTCTCACTATCCCAGATTAGGAGTGTGGGGAGACATGAAAACTTCCTCTAACGGCATGTGGATTCCCAAGTAGAACTGGTGGATGTGGTGAGTTAGGGAACTGTGAAAGCGGTGCTGCAGGGGTCCAGGACCTGTGAAACGATGCTGCAGGCGCCCAGGACGTGTGAAAGGGATGCTGTTGGGGCCCAGGACCTACATGTATGAATGTTCTGCTGTAGAAGCCTATTACCTATGAATCAGGTGCTGCAGGGGACCCACGACCTATGAATCAGGTGCTGCGTGGTATTGTTACCTGTAAAAGGTGTTTGCAGGTACCACTGATCTGTGAAACAGGTGATGTAGGGGCCCACGAGTTGTGAAAGGGGATCACGAGAGATGATAGGCCTATTGCAGTGACACATGATCTGTGAATGAGGTGGATCTGGTATCCCACGACAGATCAATGAGGGAAATTTGGGGCCCAAGACTTGTGGATGAGTTTTGCTGCAACTGTCCATGATCTCTGAAATGTGTGATGCAGGGGCCGATGACAGATCAATGAGGTGCCATATGATGTGGTTGAAAGACAATTGGAGTGGATGATCTAGGGACTCAGGACCTGTGATAGTGACCGTCTGATCTCTATTTACGTTGAATTAAACAAAGCCATATCTATCGATTTCTCTGTTTCAGGCATTCCTGGAGTAACTCCACCTCCTACAACTACCCCACGTGAGTCATGAGAAGTAATTTGATGATATCCACCAGCTATCATGCACGTCCTTCTACCGTATAATGAGGTTCTTGTGAAGTCGTTCTCTATAAATACTTATAAAGTCGATGCGTATAAATGAAACATTGAAAATTGCACAAGATTTAATAATCTTGAACAACAAAATTATAAAATCCATTTAGTGAAGATAGGGGGAATTTAGTGAAGAGAAATGGAGTGAAGGTTGCGATATTTCGAATCACTGCTTGACAAAATTCATCTGCTGAATTCCCTAGGTTGCATCTCCTATCAAGTCTGTTTAAGACTATTACCTAGCTTTTAGCAGAAACTCTATTTCCAGCCACGGGTTTTAAAATTAGTGCTGTGAGATTTTTGATCATATCCTTTTCAGCTCCATGCATCGATCTTGTTGGTATGTCCGATTGTCGGAGTTATGCCATCCGGGGTTACTGCAACGATCCTACTATCTATCTAAAGTGCAAACGAAGCTGTGGCGGTTGTCCAGGTAAAATAGTGCTCGCTTTACATCTGGTTGCCACTCCACTAACAGATGTGAACGGTTCCCTTTCCATTTACTATTACTCACATTTTGGTAACTTGTAAATATTTTTCAAGTTCTCTTTCGCATCCAACTGACTCCGAGCATGACGATATCTAGGCGTTACTACACTGATATTCTCTGAACCATTCTCCAGAACCTTTCTCGAAAAGTTCTGAAACTTCCTCCAGATCGGCTTTAGAGTGCCATTTGTCAAGCAGCTACACTGTAAATCGCTGGATGCGAAAATTACATACAAACATATACCAAATTCACATGCAGTTTCAAACTAACATTTGATACGAGTTTCTCGCATGTTTACAGAGATCTGGTATTTTTTTTCATTCAAAAGCACACTTATTTTCGTTTGTGATCGGCTATTTTACGATGAAATACGAGTTGTTGGTATATTTTATGTATGAGACCCGATGCAAATTCGTCCTCATTCGTATGCCTTTCGTCTGTAGATCTCTAAGTCATCTAGCGAAAAAATTATATATATTACATGCTACTTTCAAATAATTTCTGTCAGTAATATCAGTCATGTGCATTCTTATGGATGGCGTGATATTTAGAGTATTTTATCTGAACTCGAGTTGCTTTGAAATTAGTGCCGTATGTCATCGTTGCTACTTGTCTAGTGACATTCACACGACTCATAATTAGCTCAACTGCATGAACTAAGTAGATAAGCATCATTTCATTAGAACGATAGATAACTTTCGAGCTACCATGTTGACTTCTGTATCTTAAACATAACTATATTTGCTTTCATGAATTATAATGTGTTTTTATTTGGGATTGATAATATGCCTAATTTCAAAATTACATAACGCATAAACGTTGATGGTTGTATACTAACTGATAATTTATGCAATGCCTTAGACTTACATGTATTGAAATCGAATTCAGTATTGTAAGTTTGACTCTTAAATGTCATTATCTTACTACTTGCAAAGCAATAGTAAGTGCTATGCAACTTTAAAGCGATCTTTATTGACAAAATGCTTTAAATCATGCGAAAGGCACACAAATAGATACAAAAATATGTCAAAAAAATATTTTGATATGAATCCTTCGTATGTTATTGGCATCGAGCGATTTACAGTGTAGCTAATTGTGAACCAATTTCCTGTAGCAGCAAGCAGACTTTCAACAATTTTTGAAGAAGCTGAATTGTTCAGAGAAGCTTTTTTAAAGGCAGCAAAATAATGATGAAACGATTCTTAAAGTGCATTAGCAATTTCTGCTAATGACTAACTAAAGATGGCCAGTTTCTTTTAGAAAATCTCCACCCACTGAGCACAAAAACTTCTTAACCTATTCTTGCAAAAACTAACCATTTCTGATCCATTTGCTGCAACAATTATATAATTCTGAACGTGTTCTTGCAACAGCTACCAGATTCTGAACCACTTCTGATAGCCACTGACCAATTTTGAGACAGTTCTTTTAACAGCTAACCACATTTGAAACAGTTCATTTAACAACTAACCAATTCTGAGCCATTTCTGATAGCAACTAACAAATTCTAGAGGCAGTTAACCAATTCTAGTAATAACTAACCAATTCTGAAACAGCTCTTTTATTAACTAACCAATTCTAACAACAGTCAACCAAATCTCTGCTGCATGTCGTTCTTTTAACAGCTAACAAATTATGAACCAGTTCTTGCAACAACTAACCAATTCTGAACCACATACCTTTGCTAACATGCTTGTCCTAATGTTCTCCTACTAATCGGTAACTAAACCACATCGCCACTCCCTCAAGTAGCCGAATTTCATTGTTTCAGGCATCCCAGGTGTGACTCCTCCACCAACGACTACAAAGCGTGAGTCCTAATCAAAGATATTATTTCAAATAACCTAAATTAAAAACTTACTCATCATTCTAGCTGACACCAGATGTCATTGGAAAGAGAAGTTGCGAAATGACATTGTATGGCAGCATAATCATGTCAAACCCTGATCACATCACCTTAATAGTCAATTCGATTTGTGACTATTAAATGTCAATTTTCAACAAAGTTTATCATTCTTAAACGCTTCTGAGACTTTATACTGCTTTTCACAAGAACAGTATTTCATTCATCAAATCATTGCAGTGACTGCAGCTGATATTCAAATAGAATTAACTCTGACATTCATCCCAAAATTGGCAAGAAAGAAAATGTGAAAGTGGTAAACAGCATTTTAAAGTAATGTTTCGAAATCATCTAATCAATTACATGTAGTTGATCAGAACATGCATTATATCGAAGATCGAACAGAAATAGTTTCATTCATTTTCGAGCATTTGGGGGAAGACTTCAATCCTGGTTCGATGACTTCCAATGCAATGGAAGTTGATTTCCTCATTTCTCAGGTACCCCGGACTCAAGTTTGAATATCAGCTAATGCATTACTTCACTTCCTATTTCTGCGATATTCTGTGCTCGTATGTATTATCTCACATGTCTATGTTGCAGCTCCATGTGTGGATAGGGAGGTCCGATGCAGAGAATATGCTCTCAGTGGCTACTGTTACTCTGCTGACATGAAGACAAGATGTCCACGAAGCTGCGGTCAATGCCCAGGTAAACAACTGATTCTCACTATCCCAGATTAGGAGTGTGGGGAGACATGAAAACTTCCTCTAACGGCATGTGGATTCCCAAGTAGAACTGGTGGATGTGGTGAGTTAGGGAACTGTGAAAGCGGTGCTGCAGGGGTCCAGGACCTGTGAAACGATGCTGCAGGCGCCCAGGACGTGTGAAAGGGATGCTGTTGGGGCCCAGGACCTACATGTATGAATGTTCTGCTGTAGAAGCCTATTACCTATGAATCAGGTGCTGCAGGGGACCCACGACCTATGAATCAGGTGCTGCGTGGTATTGTTACCTGTAAAAGGTGTTTGCAGGTACCACTGATCTGTGAAACAGGTGATGTAGGGGCCCACGAGTTGTGAAAGGGGATCACGAGAGATGATAGGCCTATTGCAGTGACACATGATCTGTGAATGAGGTGGATCTGGTATCCCACGACAGATCAATGAGGGAAATTTGGGGCCCAAGACTTGTGGATGAGTTTTGCTGCAGCTGTCCATGATCTCTGAAATGTGTGATGCAGGGGCCGATGACAGATCAATGAGGTGCCATATGATGTGGTTGAAAGACAATTGGAGTGGTCACTATCTAGGGACTCAGGACCTGTGATAGTGACCGTCTGATCTCTATTTACGTTGAATTAAACAAAGCCATATCTATCGATTTCTCTGTTTCAGGCATTCCTGGAGTAACTCCACCTCCTACAACTACCCCACGTGAGTCATGAGAAGTAATTTGATGATATCCACCAGCTATCATGCACGTCCTTCTACCGTATAATGAGGTTCTTGTGAAGTCGTTCTCTATAAATACTTATAAAGTCGATGCGTATAAATGAAACATTGAAAACTGCACAAGATTCAATAATCTTGAACAACAAAATTATAAAATCCATTTAGTGAAGATAGGGGGAATTTAGTGAAGAGAAATGGAGTGAAGGTTGCGATATTTCGAATCACTGCTTGACAAAATTCATCTGCTGAATTCCCTAGGTTGCATCTCCTATCAAGTCTGTTTAAGACTTTTACCTAGCTTTTAGCAGAAACTCTATTTCCAGCCACGGGTTTTAAAATTAGTGCTGTGAGATTTTTGATCATATCCTTTTCAGCTCCATGCATCGATCTTGTTGGTATGTCCGATTGTCGGAGTTATGCCATCCGGGGTTACTGCAACGATCCTACTATCTATCTAAAGTGCAAACGAAGCTGTGGCGGTTGTCCAGGTAAAATAGTGCTCGCTTTACATCTGGTTGCCACTCCACTAACAGATGTGAACGGTTCCCTTTCCATTTACTATTACTCACATTTTGGTAACTTGTAAATATTTTTCAAGTTCTCTTTCGCATCCAACTGACTCCGAGCATGACGATATCTAGGCGTTACTACACTGATATTCTCTGAACCATTCTCCAGAACCTTTCTCGAAAAGTTCTGAAACTTCCTCCAGATCGGCTTTAGAGTGCCATTTGTCAAGCAGCTACACTGTAAATCGCTGGATGCGAAAATTACATACAAACATATACCAAATTCACATGCAGTTTCAAACTAACATTTGATACGAGTTTCTCGCATGTTTACAGAGATCTGGTATTTTTTTTCATTCAAAAGCACACTTATTTTCGTTTGTGATCGGCTATTTTACGATGAAATACGAGTTGTTGGTATATTTTATGTATGAGACCCGATGCAAATTCGTCCTCATTCGTATGCCTTTCGTCTGTAGATCTCTAAGTCATCTAGCGAAAAAATTATATATATTACATGCTACTTTCAAATAATTTCTGTCAGTAATATCAGTCATATGCATTCTTATGGATGGCGTGATATTTAGAGTATTTTATCTGAACTCGAGTTGCTTTGAAATTAGTGCCGTATGTCATCGTTGCTACTTTTCTAGTGACATTCACACGACTCATAATTAGCTCAACTGCATGAACTAAGTAGATAAGCATCATTTCATTAGAACGATAGATAACTTTCGAGCTACCATGTTGACTTCTGTATCTTAAACATAACTATATTTGCTTTCATGAATTATAATGTGTTTTTATTTGGGATTGATAATATGCCTAATTTCAAAATTACATAACGCATAAACGTTGATGGTTGTATACTAACTGATAATTTATGAAATGCCTTAGACTTACATGTATTGAAATCGAATTCAGTATTGTAAGTTTGACTCTTAAATGTCATTATCTTACTACTTGCAAAGCATTAGTAAGTGCTATGCAACTTTAAAGCGATCTTTATTGACAAAAGGCTTTAAATCATGCGAAAGGCACAAAAATAGATACAAAAATATGTCAAAAAAATATTTTGATATGAATCCTTCGTATGTTATTGGCATCGAGCGATTTACAGTGTAGCTAATTGTGAACCAATTTCCTGTAGCAGCAAGCAGACTTTCAACAATTTTTGAAGAAGCTGAATTGTTCAGAGAAGCTTTTTTAAAGGCAGCAAAATAATGATGAAACGATTCTTAAAGTGCATTAGCAATTTCTGCTAATGACTAACTAAAGATGGCCAGTTTCTTTTAGAAAATCTCCACCCACTGAGCACAAAAACTTCTTAACCTATTCTTGCAAAAACTAACCATTTCTGATCCATTTGCTGCAACAATTATATAATTCTGAACGTGTTCTTGCAACAGCTACCAGATTCTGAACCACTTCTGATAGCCACTGACCAATTTTGAGACAGTTCTTTTAACAGCTAACCACATTTGAAACAGTTCATTTAACAACTAACCAATTCTGAGCCATTTCTGATAGCAACTAACAAATTCTAGAGGCAGTTAACCAATTCTAGTAATAACTAACCAATTCTGAAACAGCTCTTTTATTAACTAACCAATTCTAACAACAGTCAACCAAATCTCTGCTGCATGTCGTTCTTTTAACAGCTAACAAATTATGAACCAGTTCTTGCAACAACTAACCAATTCTGAACCACATACCTTTGCTAACATGCTTGTCCTAATGTTCTCCTACTAATCGGTAACTAAACCACATCGCCACTCCCTCAAGTAGCCGAATTTCATTGTTTCAGGCATCCCAGGTGTGACTCCTCCACCAACGACTACAAAGCGTGAGTCCTAATCAAAGATATTATTTCAAATAACCTAAATTAAAAACTTACTCATCATTCTAGCTGACACCAGATGTCATTGGAAAGAGAAGTTGCGAAATGACATTGTATGGCAGCATAATCATGTCAAACCCTGATCACATCACCTTAATAGTCAATTCGATTTGTGACTATTAAATGTCAATTTTCAACAAAGTTTATCATTCTTAAACGCTTCTGAGACTTTATACTGCTTTTCACAAGAACAGTATTTCATTCATCAAATCATTGCAGTGACTGCAGCTGATATTCAAATAGAATTAACTCTGACATTCATCCCAAAATTGGCAAGAAAGAAAATGTGAAAGTGGTAAACAGCATTTTAAAGTAATGTTTCGAAATCATCTAATCAATTACATGTAGTTGATCAGAACATGCATTATATCGAAGATCGAACAGAAATAGTTTCATTCATTTTCGAGCATTTGGGGGAAGACTTCAATCCTGGTTCGATGACTTCCAATGCAATGGAAGTTGATTTCCTCATTTCTCAGGTACCTCGGACTCAAGTTTGAATATCAGCTAATGCATTACTTCACTTCCTATTTCTGCGATATTCTGTGCTCGTATGTATTATCTCATATGTCTATGTTGCAGCTCCATGTGTGGATAGGGAGGTCAGATGCAGAGAATATGCTCTCAGTGGCTACTGTTACTCTGCTGACATGAAGACAAGATGTCCACGAAGCTGCGGTCAATGCCCAGGTAAACAACTGATTCTCACTATCCCAGATTAGGAGTGTGGGGAGACATGAAAACTTCCTCTAACGGCATGTGGATTCCCAAGTAGAACTGGTGGATGTGGTGAGTTAGGGAACTGTGAAAGCGGTGCTGCAGGGGTCCAGGACCTGTGAAACGATGCTGCAGGCGCCCAGGACGTGTGAAAGGGATGCTGTTGGGGCCCAGGACCTACATGTATGAATGTTCTGCTGTAGAAGCCTATTACCTATGAATCAGGTGCTGCAGGGGACCCACGACCTATGAATCAGGTGCTGCGTGGTATTGTTACCTGTAAAAGGTGTTTGCAGGTACCACTGATCTGTGAAACAGGTGATGTAGGGGCCCACGAGTTGTGAAAGGGGATCACGAGAGATGATAGGCCTATTGCAGTGACACATGATCTGTGAATGAGGTGGATCTGGTATCCCACGACAGATCAATGAGGGAAATTTGGGGCCCAAGACTTGTGGATGAGTTTTGCTGCAGCTGTCCATGATCTCTGAAATGTGTGATGCAGGGGCCGATGACAGATCAATGAGGTGCCATATGATGTGGTTGAAAGACAATTGGAGTGGTCACTATCTAGGGACTCAGGACCTGTGATAGTGACCGTCTGATCTCTATTTCCGTTGAATTAAACAAAGCCATATCTATCGATTTCTCTGTTTCAGGCATTCCTGGAGTAACTCCACCTCCTACAACTACCCCACGTGAGTCATGAGAAGTAATTTGATGATATCCACAAGCTATCATGCACGTCCTTCTACCGTATAATGAGGTTCTTGTGAAGTCGTTCTCTATAAATACTTATAAAGTCGATGCGTATAAATGAAACATTGAAAACTGCACAAGATTCAATAATCTTGAACAACAAAATTATAAAATCCATTTAGTGAAGATAGGGGGAATTTAGTGAAGAGAAATGGAGTGAAGGTTGCGATATTTCGAATGACCGATTGACAAAATTCATCTGCTGAATTCCCTAGGTTGCATCTCCTGTCAAGTCTGTTTAAGACTATTACCTAGCTTTTAGTACGAAATCTATTCTAATTTTAGTAAGAACTTCTATTTCCCCCCCCCACATTTTCGTTGTTGACAACCTCGACTGCTGCATTGTAAACGATCTTCTCTTGCTCCTAAGTGCAGTCTCAATGCCGTCGCAAAAGCATTTAGTGTGTAAAATTCCTCTGGTTTGTAGAATATTCACAGCACTTGCTTTGCCATTCACTGTAGTTGCAATGTAGACAACAATTCCACGAAGCTCATGATCACAGCACAGCTGTATCTTGAATTCTAACTGAGTATCCAAGGGACCAATCCCTGATCGCAGGGGTCAAGTAAGACTTCTCAGTGGTGTGTGCTATCACTCAGTGACAGATCAAGTCTATTCTAAATCCAATCTGACTAAGTTTGACGAAACTCGATGAGTTTGGAAACATTGGAAAATGTGAGGGTGGGGAAAAGAACAGAAGTACCAAAATTCTATTCCAGCCACGGGTTTTCAAATTAGTGCTGCGAAATGTTTGATCATCTCCATTTCAGCACCATGCATTGATCTTGGTAGTATGTCCGAGTGTCGGAATTATGCCATCTGGGGTTACTGCAACGATCTTACTATCCGGCAAAAGTGTAAACGAAGCTGTGGCGGTTGTCCAGGTAAATTCAAGCTGTTCAGCAAAATGTTGTAAATGTTTTATAGTAAAGAATATTTACACTTTCAGGAATCCCGAGAATCACTGCTCCAACAACAACGACAACAACACAGCGTGAGTTGCATAAACTGCCAATTGACATTAGTCACACGCGTAAGCTCTTTATCCGTATAACGCAATTCTAAATGTGTAACTCGTTTGGTCAAAGCAACACGTCTACACAGCTCACTGTAAATTGTAAACCATAAGTGTCCGTTCAAATTAACATTTAACATTAGTTTCACTGCTTTTACAGTCTGAACTGAAAAGTCGGTAAAAACAGACGCTGTTTATCTGATAACAGATTTTAATGTTCATGTCATCAAATTGTGACGACGTCATCATTTTTAACAGATTTTTACGAACATTTTCTGTGAAGCATTTCTGTTAAGTTTAAGGGCTATTTTAGTTGTTTTTAACGGTGTACGGCATGCAGTGTAGTTAGGGATCGTAGGTTCGCATTCTGCCAGACTCACACATTTTGCATGACACATACTCAAGATAACTTGATCTGTAGATTGAGAAATGTCTATTGTTTACACTTACAGTTGTGATTGGGATCCCAAATGGGATTAGAAATGTGTTGGGATTTGGGCATTTAAATTAAAAGAATTCCAATTGACTTCATCTATTAACTATTTCTGATGATGACTTTCGCTCACATGTTTTTTTGATGCATATTCCATAAATGGAGTTCGGAGAATATGGCTGTCGGACTTGTCCAATATTGCACTGATTTCAAAGTATGTACCACATCCTGGCAAGCAAGTCATTCTCGATAGAAGAAATAGTTTCGATTAGTGCTTAATCACTCATTCTTTCATTTGAAGATTCCAGTCTGAAAATTAATCGAGGAGATGCTGTGGCTTCGATGATCAAACTTAGATACGCTCATGTTTTTCCAACATGGTCAAAGCCGTTATATCGAAAAAACTATTTTTGTTTATGTATCTGCAGTCAAACGGCCCTAAACTTCTCATTATGATTTAGGATGAACCTAAGGCAAGTCTGCTACTGTATAACGGATTAGAGATGGTCCACACATTTGTCAGTCATGCAGAAAAGTCCATCCTGCATTTGCAAGTTATGCGGAAAGGTCCATTAATTTGTGAGTCATGCGGATACGTTCATACATTTGTGAGTCATGCGGAAAGGTCCATCCATCAATTTGTGACTCATGAGGAAAAGTCCATCAATTTATGAGTCATGCGGAAAGTTCGATGCGTTTGTGAAATCATGCGGAAAGATCTATGCACTTGAGAGTCATTCAGAAAGATTCATTAATTTGTGAGTCATGCGAAAAGGTCCATGCGGAAAATTCCACATCAAATTGCGACAATACAAGTCAACACCGGCATATACAGTACTAAGAATCATAGGCAAAAATCGATGCATAGCTTCTGTCAAAGCCAGTTTCTAGTTCGAAGTGCCATTCTATCTCGATTTTTTCTGAGAGTATAAACTCATTTTTCTGTCCATTTTCAGCTCCCTGTGATGACTCATTCTCTGGATGCATTCAGTATGCCCTAGATGGTTACTGTGTGCAAGCAGCCATCAAAGCGCAATGTAGGAAAAGCTGTGGAGGATGTCCAGGTAAGAAATCGCTGCAATTGTATTTTACACATCGCTAGTAACCTCTTTTTCTCATTTGCAGGCATTCCAGCCATTGTACCAAGAACGACGACTACTACAACCACAACTACAACTAAACGTAAGTCATTTTCACTAAGTTATTCCAATGAATGATTCAAACCTGATTTTCGCAGCTGCGTTGCCTTTTGCATGTATAGTAGGTAATAGGAAGCGTCGAATGAAAAATGAATGCAATATGAAATATTAAAGTCAAAGTCAAAGACTATTAAACAAACGTGTACAGTCAGGAACAAAAGAGTTGAGTCGACGGACAGTTTTTAGTCCGGCAGCCAGAACGAGTTTCTGCAAGGAACGAGGACGAAAATGAGACTTTCACAGAATGATGTACACCCTATGCCTACTACGAATCGGTACATCTGCCGAGTTCTAGTGAGTTCCTACTCATGTCAGACAGGATCAAAGAAAAACACATGTAAATCCAATAGGAAGCAGATTGCAGTTTTTTGACTAAAATGAAATTTTCTGAAAACTGCATGAATGTTTTCTCTGATTTATCGAAAAGTACTAAGCCCAGAGTCATAATTTTTGACATGGAATGTCTTCAGGTCATTTCATTCCATGCTCATGCACCCTTGTCTATAAAGCTAGAGACATATAGATTTGGCGAGCCTCATAATGTCAGCAAACACAAACATTTTGAGCAACTTTATCCACATTCAACCACATTCTACCATACATTGCCGCTCAGATGCATGATGTTGTCACATGCACATCATAGGAAATGACCTGAAGACATTCCATGTCAAAAACTATGACTCTAGACTTAATGTTCTCCAGCTGATAAGCGAAAACATAGAAAATTTCATTTTAACCAAAAACTGCAATTGCGTCCCATTGGATTTACATGTGTTTTTCTTTGATCCTGTCAGACAAGAAGAGGAACTCACTAGAACTCGGCAGACGCGTAGATTCGTATTAAGCATAGGGTGTACATCATTCTGTGAAAGTCTCATTGTCGGCCTCGTTTCCTGCAGAAACTCGTTGTGGCTGCCGGACTATTTTAGCTCGGGGCATGAGGAGTTTTCCGGAGTTTACCATGCGTGGTGGAACCAAGAAATTCAGAATGTGGTCGGGTTGCTGCATGGAACTGAAAAACTTCATTGCCTGATGATCTCTTCGTATGGATACAGGAGTAAAACTATCGCAGCCACAATCACTTCCGCAAACAATGCGATGGCAGCGACGAAGTAGTCTTCCAATTTTATTAGACTCCTTTTGACACATACACACGAAAGGAGGGCTGCAAAACTCCAAAGTACATAGAACAAATGCGTTACATAGCATCATAAGAGCTTCTTTATTGATTGAATTTTTCAGTGTGCGTAATATATAGATTCTTTGAGACGCTTTTTTGCAGATATCATCAATATGGGCATCCCAAGATAAGTCCATCTTGTAGGTAATACCCAGAATGCGCAAGCGATCACACAAATCAAATGTACAGTGTATGTGGCCCTGTGGCAATTTCTTTGCTCATCACCTCCCCTGCTCAAAAATCAGTTCATTTTTTGAAATGCTTCGCATTCCAGAATGACATTTACAAAGCCTAATTTGTGCACATTTCTGACATACTGTCAAACTATGCTTGAGTTAAATATATTTAAGTTTGTATAGACCCTTAGATAGTCAAATAAATGGTCTTTATTCAAAACAGAATTGCAAAAATAGCAACATTTACACATGTTTAATACTATTTGGTGGCTTTGGCTACAGCAATTTGATTTAAAATGGAAAATATCTATATGGGAAATCTAAGTACTCATAAATTTTTAAGAAATAAATCAGTAAAATGTTTGCGAAAGTTGTGAAAGAATGCTTTGTTGCACAAAATTACCTGAAAAGCAAAATTTTCTTAAAAAATAAAAAATCCAAATTTAAAAGCCTTTACTCTGAAAGAGCGGATTCCCTCATCTGTTTTCTCGTTCCCGAAATGTATTGTTATTTGATGTTAATAGATTCCGCTGTTCATTTTAGGAGATCTTGATGGCGGACCAAATATCCCCCCTCCCCAAACTGGGCGAATTTTTAGGTCAACCTATCAACAAATATCTTTCTAGAACACATGTTCTACGTGACTTCTTTTAGTTTGTAACTGCATCAGCTTAGCTGGGGCATTGTGGCGAGTCCTTTGAGGTAATTCTTCCACAAACGTCCTTTCTCTTGCACCTACATGTAGGCCTACATGTTATGTTCTGTCTGACTGCTGACGCTAACATCATCACCTGTCGGGCTAAGGTAACCTGAGCGTTTATTCTATACACATCGAGTATTTTCAACAAGTCCTTTGGCTTTTCTCTCTGCTTACATCTCTGTTTCCGAACATCCACAATTTTCATCATTTCATTCTTCTCCACTGCTCGCATTCTTATAGACTATATTATTATAATTTCTTAGGATGGGAAGAATTTTTGAGTAAGATTCAGGAAAGAATTTTTCACTTTTTTTGTTAGCTCAGTGGTTTTGTGGTAGAGTCCGGGAGACCTTGGTTCAAAGTTTAGTTTGGTCAAACCATAAGCTTTTAAAAATTTGGACATGTGCTTCCAAGTATAAACGAAGTTTATGTAAACAAATACATTTCACAATAAATGAAGATCAACTTTAAATCTGAAACTGATTAAGAGCATACTGTGCCTCACTCATCAGCATAGGAGCGAATTTTTGATGTTACTGATAGTAAATGATTAGAAGCTGCAACCGAATGTACATGCAAGACGTGTAGCCTTTCTGCAGCCTCGCATTTCATGTAGACATCGATATTTTTGCATTGCAGCTCCTTGTGCGGACAAAGACTTCAATTGCATTCAATATGCTCTCGATGCCCTGTGTGTGCGACGATCTGTGAAGGCTCTCTGCCCCAGGAGCTGCGGAGATTGCCCAGGTAACTGCCAGTGTGTACTGTGCGCATGATCCCTAGCATGATGCATATAATATAGGCATAAGCAAACGCCAACATTCACTTTTCGACAGCAACTAAGTCTTCAGTCAGCTAGAGGACTAAAAAGCTGTATTTTGGGCACTACGTTTAAATTCTACCGCGTGCCGGTAAAGGCATTTGCCTTGAAATCCTGTCTGTACTGTCTCTACTTGATGCGGCGGATCTCTACTGCGGGAATTTCACCACGACCAGGAACGGTGGCACGACTGTTGCAGGTGCTGCAACAGTTGCAGTTCTGCCCTTTTGAAATTTCTGAAAGAGTCATAATTCAAAATCATTGAAGTCATTTTTTATGGAATGATTATATTGGATATCATCATCTAACTCCACCGAGCTGCATCTGAAATTAATTGAGGATTCTTTATGAAAACCAAATGAAATCGATTAAAAGCTTCGTTGGCAAAGTGAAAATGTGAGAATTCGTTGTTTTCAATTTCACGTAAAATATGGATATGCGGTAGGAGAAGGGTAGATTGGAGAGAATGAGTTGATGACTCAAGTAATGCCGCTCGACACACCAGGTGAGGTTCGCAAGGGTAATACGAAGCTTGTGGAACTTTACCACTTCAATTATAGGCGACACCGTATGAATGTGCCGCTTGGATGCCGAAGCAGCTAGTTGTCGAAATGCAGCTATCCTTTGGGTTCCCGGCGAAAGACGATGCACATTCAACCGGTTGAAAAACAATCAAACAAATGCGTGGGTGATAGTGCTGTGGTGGAGAATGACATAATTCTATCAATTGTACTCATGTCGATCGTTGATTTCACTTGTAGAGTTCGTCCTTTCTTTTCAGGATTTCCTGCAATCGTTCCCAGGACCACCACAACTACAACGACTACGACGACAAAGCGTAAGTTGTTAAGATGAAATATATTTGTCTTTCTGAATCGTCTCCTTTGAGTGAATTTGAAATGGTATCGATCGAAATTCTGCCATGTGGATGGTCATCCCAAACCCGTGATATTCTCTACGATTATCTACGATAGCTGTGGCACGATCAAATTGGCAGTACTGCTGACACGCGTTAGAGACTGCAATCTCAGCAGCGTAACTTGCACCACTTCAGTCTCGTCTAGTTTCCCATTTGATTCTTAAGCTTCTCCAATTTTTGTTCTTCGTTTTGCGGACTTTTTTTACTCTTATAACTCTCTCTAGGACGCGATGAAGACGTATCTCAAAACTGACCAATTTTATGAGAGATCCATTCTCTGTTGCTGCTAGATCTCTGTCACTCACTTTACTCGAATGATTTGTCACGTATGACTTCTCATGCGTAGACTTCGAATTCGGCTGCAAATTTATCAGAAGTGGCATTGTTGTGGCACAAGTGTTGGGATGAATTGGAAGCAGGTGCATTCTGCTGACGCGATTCAATGTCTTTTTTACAATCACGGAGATCGATTTCCTTGCTTCCGTCTAGTCAGATCCCAACACGCAGACAATACTATATAATCCGGGAGCTAGTGACACTTTCTTCCTAAAGTCGCACACAAAAGGCTTGATAGCATGGATTTGTAGATCTTGAAGCGCTGAGTACAAAAAATCAAATTATTGAGTATTACAGCCAGTCGCTTTCGGTTATGGGTAAGGTTAAAGGATTCCTATTGGAATCCAATGTTAAAATTCAAGAAATATCTATGGATTGTGAAACACTTGGCAATTTTCGTACATTTTCTTTTGCAGAAAAGATACTTTTTATCAGAATGCCATGATATTTGAAACATGATTGAGTTCAGAACATCAACTTAGATATAAAAGTTAAAGTGAGTCACATGATTCAGTATTTGAGAGCCTCTACAAAATGAGTAAATGTCATGTTTTGACTTAATTTTGGCGATTTTACTCATTTCGTAGAGACTCTAAAACATCAAATACTGAATCATGTGACTCACTTTAACTTTTATATCGAAGTAGATGTTCTGAATTCAATCATGTTTCAAATATCATGGCATTCTGATAAAAAGTATCTTTTCTGCAAAAGAAAATGTACGAAAATTGCCAAGTGTTTCATAATCCATAGATATTTCTTGAATTTTAACATTGGATTCCACTAGGAATCCTTTAACCTTACCCATAACCGAAAGCGACTGGCTGTAATACTCAATAATTTGATTTTTTGTACTCAGCGCTTCAAGATCTACAAATCCATGCTATCAAGCCTTTTGTGCGCGACTTTAGGAAGAAAGTGTCAATAGCGCCCATCCCAATTCATCCGTGTAATTGCGATGCATCATTAGGCGTCGGAAGCAATGCGAAGGACCCTAAGTTACAACTCTCCATTGAAATGTCACCATAAAGAAAGCTACGATACTTCGTATATTGTACTGTGAAATAAGACGGAATTCTTAATAGCAGAATTTATTATATGAAGCAAATACATCTTCAAATAATCTTGAAGACCAAAGAATGATGTTCGACAATGAGGAGTATTAAACTTTATTGACAAAGATGAAAAACTATGAAGGCAGTGATGCCCTCTCCTCTTTCGTGTTTATCACCAGACCACTACATGTGTGTTGATGCTTGCATAATAATTATTTTGTAAAAGAAGCATACAAAGACATGATTCATTTGAATCCGAAAAATGAAAAAAATGCCGAGACAACGATTTGAGATATGACGCAAAATAAATGACGCAACAATGTTCTGCTAATTGAAATGTAGTTGTTGATGATGTGAATGCACTGTAAATTGCACATATAGTCGAGGAAGCAAGTTTGAAGCTTTGAAGTGAATGATGTCGCAGCACACTTCTTAACTGCTACAAGAACTACACGTCAACCGGATCAAGTAACCTGTCTCTCAGAAATACCTGGGATATAAAAATTACACGTCTGTTTTCAGCATAACAACGTTAAAGACCGAAGGGTACTCCTACACCATTCACTGCTAGCTGTAAGCCGCTAAAAACATTTGGAACAACCACTGAACTAACAGAAAAATTTCACAGAAAATATCCGTAATCATCTATTGAAAATTGTGACGTCACATTTTGATGATTGATCACGTGACAGTCAAAATCCGTCAATATCAGATAAAGCAACGTCTGTTTCAACGTATTTGTTTTGTTCAGACTTAAAAAAAACGGCGTAGCTAATTTTAGCTGCTAACTTTTTTAACAGATATTTACTGTTCACAATTTAGAGTGTAAAAGGAATGCTAATTTATTGTGATGAGCTTAATTTGAAACACACTGCAGTTTACAGGATCAATTTCCTCTTTCCTATCAAAGTATAAATACAACATCCAACATAGACATAAATTTCCAGATAATCATTCTTTTCAACATTGTGCACCACTGGGGTTCACGTGCACCCCTTTTGATGATCCAATGGATTTTCCTAATAAATCCCGATGAATTTTGTGACGAAAGCGGTCGTTGGTAGATGTTTTGGGAACATTCATTGCTTCAATTTCTAATATACTTGCACAATAGGGGCAGCTTATCATATTGACATTGAATTGCATCGGATATTAAATTTCTACTTAAGTGTAGTCTTCACGATGAGAGCGTGATCCTTGGCTGCAGCCTTCGTCGAATAAAAGATTGCGCACCCATGGAGTATTCAATCAGTCAGTTTCGACAACTTGATTTGTCCCTGTACTGTCTCAGGTGCGATCGATATATGGCTTAACCAATGTCTCGAGCGTATACCCTCAAGTTCTTCTTTAGTTTTCCAAACAGCCGGAATTCAGTCGCCTTACGTGATATTGTCAACGAGAATACGTCATGTTTATCATTCACATAATAATCTACTAATCGATCAGTGAAAGTAACTTTGCCAATTACTTGTATTGTCTGAAAACCTTGAGGAACAGAAGGAATCAATTCCGATCCAATTAAGAATCGAAGCTGATGAAACTTAATCTTGAAGTTTGTTGTGTTTTTTGATAACATCTGCATTTTCCATGGAAAAGCTTTCGAAACTGCTTCAAATTTAAACCATTCACCATTTGGAAGTACATTAAACGTCATACTGCTTAACAAGATTCTTCCGTCCTGTAGTTCAAGCGTTATTCGCTCCATCAATGTTAAATAATTTGCTAGTGGACTTTTATAGAAGTAGTTTGATGATCGCAGGTCGCTCATCAGTATTTGTGTTAAATTAAAATTCATCCGTTTTTGATAAAGATGCTTATAAGGATCTTCTCCTCTTTGTGCAGACGTAATAAGGAGCGGCAGCTTGATTTGAGGATCCAAAAGTTTGAATACGAATAAGGATGTATCGTTAGTTTGCCCAGGGTTGCAGATGTCATACAAGACACACGAGCCATTGGTGAACGTCACAAAAAACGAAGGATGATGAATCGTCGCCAATCGAATACAATGAGAGATGTATGATGTATTAGACGGACTGAATTTGACTGGCCTCATCAAATCTTTGCAGGAGTGACACATAACAATTTCAGTAAAGAAAAATGACATTATAATAGGAATATCCATTTTCTTGAAAGGAAATGAACAAAATACAAGAAGAGTGAATTATATAGTCAGGGTTCTTCATTTGAAGCCTCACAGAGCTGAAGAAAATTAATTGGATGTTGACCCATTGTTTGTTTCTACTTTGTTTGCTGAAACCTGAATCACAACTGGGTGAACAAATTAATTTATTATGAAATACAAGATACACAGACCGTATTTGAATTCCGTTTTTCCTCACCAACTTGGATTTGCTCGTCAATAAACCAAGTGATCAAATATTTATTCCTTCGAATGAAAATGCAAGAAAATATTCCGATGAAGCAAATAAGCAAGACAAGTGATATTGCTCAGTTTTTGAAATACTTGTTTAGATTTTTGAATGCAAACTTTCCTGATAGCACAAACAGATGGAACGTTATTTGCACACCTACATCAATTTTCAAACTTTTCGACGTTAAATATTTGTAGCATGATAACATAATGAATTTGTATACACAAAATATGAATTTTTTGATTGATTAAAATTTTGATTAAAAGTAAAACTGAAATCTCAAAGAAATGTTGAAGAGTCTATTAACCCTCTGATGCATAGACTATTTTATAACGTTCTTCCATAATCAAGTTCTTTCTGACCCTATGACAGGGATGTGTTTAAAAGGAAAACATTCTTGTAGGTCTCCATGTACCAGCAATCGACTTTAATTAATAGATTTGGTACTGAAAATTGAGTGATCTCATGGAACAGCTTAACTACAGTGCAAATACGGTTAAATTGGTGGTTATCGTCGGCCATGGCAGGTTTTACAGGTTTCACCACCTATCTATCCACGCAAGAACATCATCAGTCAGCAATATGACACGATCGATTGTCAATGACTAGCTAAATCAGTTGTCCAGTTAGGGCAGTCAGGTGTGGCTTTCATATTCATGGACAATTGACTGCGCTAACTAGGCAACTGATTGAGCTAGTCGGGTATCTGCTTGACCGATATTGACAATCGATCGTGTCATATTGAGTGATGATTTTCTTGCGTGGATACATGGGTTGTAAAACCTATAGAATGAATTGCTAATTTGACTTTTAAAAAGGGATGAGAGAAGCAAAGGACAATTCAGAAAGATGTATTTGACAATTATCCATAAGTTAAATGCATTACAACAGCAGCTGAAAGGCGCCTAAAAATACAGGAAAGCATTTTATCTTATTTTCAGCGAGAACGGGGAGATTTTTGAAGATTTATGTATTCAAGGGTGTCTCTTGACGGTTGCTACCCTTCAATAACTAAATCCTTGAAAATAGTTCCTCCTTCACGTCGAAATTAAGGTAAAATGCTTTCCTGTGTTGTTAGACCCTTCTGTTTATTGTTGTTGTAATGCAATTATTTAAAGGTAATTGTAAAAATACTTCTTTCTGAATTTTCCTCGAGTTTGACATATTCTCCATCATCCTTAGATCGACAATGTGAGCACCGTTTCTTTTTACTGTTTCTTTTCTTCAGATGCCGCAATGCGCACAATTTTTCTGAATAGAAAAAGTATTTTCTGCGGTGCTTCTATTCTTTCCCTCCCCCATTTTTGTTGCTGACACCCGCGAGTGTTGCATCGTCAGCAATCTTCTCGTGCTCCTTAGTACAGTCTCACTACCATCGCAAAAAGCGTTTAGTGTGTGTAAAATTCCTCTGGTATTGAAGAAAATTTGCAGCACTTGTTTTGCCGTCCACTGTGTAGACAATAATCCCCCCGAGGCTCATGATCATAGCTGTACCTTATATTCTGTGTGAGTATTCAAGGGACCCATCCTTCATCTCAAGGTTCAGGTAAAACCTCTCAGTGGTGCTGTACTATCAGTCAGTGACAGATCAAGTCTCTTCTAAGTCCAATGTGACTAAGTCTAACAAAATTTGATAAATTTGGAAAAATTGGAAAATGTCGGGAGAGAGAATGGGATTACCTTTTCTGCTTGCAAAAACTTTCGAAGTTAAATCACTCGCTTCTTCATTTCTCTCAAGAAAATTCATCTATGCTTTCATGTGTCTTTCTGGTCTCAATATGAGGTTGTTTACATCGACATACAGTAAAAATGTTGTCGGAAACCAGGTAAAAAGTATGATACACATTTAATTTTGCGGCCTCAGTGTTCCTCTAGAAGCGTCTATTAAGTGTTGTCATGGATTTTGAGATGCACTCTTCGTTGGCCCATAGTGCCTGATTGGATGCAGCCGCGAAGTCCACCTCTCCCTAACTTCGTGGCATTTAAGTTGCGGTTCGTCATTTTCTTCTTCTAACAGAATCAATTTCCAAGTATCCGAACATTCTATGCACGACTATTGCATTTTTCTTCTCTTCTCATCGACTACTGATTTTTCCAAGTTTGATCACTGTTGATGTTGTCAAAAGCAAATGTCGAGGAACTGAAATAATGATTTTCTTATAATAATGTGAAAGTACATGTAACTTAGTACCGATATGACGCGAAGAAGAGCGAGATTTGTGAAGGTATTTCTTCTGCTCATTCAAGCAAAGTAAAGTTTTATCGCAGATCCGGTTATTGTGTGCTGCATTATAAATACAAATAAATGTCAGATACAACAGTAGTGCGTCGATCTAAGTCAACGTTGCTAGATCTTTTAAGAAGAATCAATTTAATGAAACGGTGTTTCACCTGAAAGAAATACTGTGAATATCATTTTTCTAAGCAGAAAGTCATGTTTGCTTAATTACACCAATAAAGTTTGTTGTCATGACGCTTTCATTAATCAGTCAAGTGAGCTACTCCCAGAAACTTCGTATTTCTACCTGCTTAGGGAGAAATATGTCCAATAAAAAATTAGCAGTAATAATGATAAAAATGACAAATCTTATTTTGAGTTATTCAGTGAATATTGGATCATTGTGCTTTTAAATCTCCCAGACTTGGGAGCATTTGTAAAGATCCACAAACAAATGGAACTTTGTGATGTTTGACTCTGTGTAACTTGCAATATTACCGGAACTACAGCTCAGTGATTGTCGCTTTACTGATGTTGGGTGACAATCTTAAAAAATACAAAAAGAAGCTCGTACGCAAATTTACGAAGAAATTTTCAGTAGCTCTCGGAAGGGTTCGATTGACCTCGCTTATGCATCGGAAGGTTTATGGATCTTAAATGCATATATCAGAGATTTGAAACTATCAACATTATTGTTTCTGCAATGGACAATGCATTGGCAAAATTTTTAAGTAATTTGTGAATTATATACTTTTGTTGTGCAGATCACGTGTCGTGGTATGCAAGTGTGTTCATTAAACCATTAATGGAACATATGCGTCATATCTAAGTCAATACAAATTATGTGACAGGTTGCTCATTTCCGAAAGAGGGCTAGACTGCTCCATGTCCAACACGTGGGAAGCCGAGAAACGAAAGTTTTCTGCTGACACTCATGTATCGATACATAGTGATCTTCAAGCATCTCAGTTGACCATCTTCAGTATGTGACAAAACGGGTAATTCTATTCTCCACCCATACTGTAGACTGTAAACCATATAGTAGGTAGGCCTATATTAGGTAGAGTGGTAACTACGCATTTATTAAATCCCCAATGTGTATACACTTTCGATTTTATTAAATGAACTCAAGGGAGATACAGGTGTCAATTGTCACCAAATGTGAGATATGCATGTTTTTACAGTTTTGCAGAAATTACAACGGAACTGAATGATCATGATTGTAATGCAGAAGGAATGATGGTATTTTATAGATTCTCACGACAGCCTTGGAAATTTAATGTTTGTTAAATTAGCAATTCGATGGGTTCCTATTACTTTCATGTTCAACCTCAAGAGTATTTTCTTAAGCGTGATCAAAACACAGACAACAGCTGCCACTGGCACAGCAAAATCACTTAATGAAAGACAATGATTTCAATTAACTTCGAACGATGTAAATATAGGTCCACATCACTATTCAGATTCAAGAAATGAAACATGAATTCAGTGAATCACAAAATCATGCCGGTGAAAATTGAATTAAAAACTTGAAATTTCAGCCAAAAAAGCATGAATAGCATCGCGACTTTTTCATGAAGACTTTCATTATAATACAATTCATGAAATTCCCTTGATAATCAGCTTAATTTCCGCTTAGTTAGGATGCTTTTCAGCAAATTTCATTCCTTTTGATATCCAACTTGTTTCATACTACTTATTTAGGAGAGTCATCTCGGTAGTATATAAATTGGCAAATTTTGGCATTTTTTAAAAGTGCTCAAATAATTTTTTGGACCACGGGAACGTAGTAATCTCCGCAAAAGCTGAATCTTTTGATATAAAAATTTTCACTGTACACATACTTTTTTGAGTCGACACTCTATCTGTATATCCCTATTCTATGCTGTAAACCGTAAATATCCGTTAAAATTAACAGCTAAAATTAGTGTCGCGGTTTTTGCAGTCTGAACTGTAAATATCTGTAAAAACAGACTCTTGTTTTATCTGATATGAACGGATTTTAACAGTTGCGTTATCACCCATCATGTTATAGCGTCATCATTTTTAACAAATATTTAAGGATATTTTATATGCAGTTTAGCGGCTATTTTAGCTGTTTTGAACGGTATACTGTTTACAGTGCACATTTTAGTTCACATTCACTTCTTCTCTTGCTCCGAAGTGTTGTCTCATTTCATGACCACCGTCGCGAAAGCTGTGACTGCGTAAAATTCCACTGGTTTGGAGAAAATTCACAGCACTTGCTTTGTCGTTCACTGTACGCAACAATTCCGCGAAGTTCATGAATCTGGTATTCTAGCCAGGGAACCAATCCTTCACGCCAGGGTTCAAGTAAAACTTCTCAGTGCTGTTTGTACTATCCCTCTATGACAGTATGAGTACAATCTCATCCTTTAACCCAATTAAGTTCGACAAATCTTCTACTCATTTGACGATGGTCATCATTTAGCTCTGAGTTGGACGAAGGTTAACAAGCACAGAATTAGAAAACGATCAGTCTGATTTTGCGTTCGCAAAAGTTGACCCTCTCCAACTGACCGACGGTAGTTAGTTAGTCATCCACTTGCTCCCCTAGCTGGCCCAGATGGCCCATTTTCAGCTCTAATTTGACTTTTCAAAGCACTCAGAAATACGTCTTGCATTATTGCGCCAAATTTATGACGCCTAATACAAGGCAAATCCCATTTAAATGAGTGAAATGAAAATTTAGATTTTTGTGAAAATTTCAGTAATTGATTGTAATTGATAGTCTTTGCTAAAAATAACCCTAAAATAACGTCACTGTGCCTCTTCCCTGCATCCATCAAGTTCACAATGGGAGATGTAGATTACGAAATTTATTCATCAAGACGTGCGTACAGAATGCTTGCAGCATTGCGATTATCAACTAAAGTTCAATTAAATCGAATTCTCTCATTTTAGATGCCAATAAGGCAAAAGAAAATATATATCAGAAAGTATTTCTTGATATGGCTTAACTTATTCTCTCCCTACGCTTAGATGGTGATGGAGATTTTTCTTTTACTTCTCACTTGTTTTTTTCTATCATTTCTTTCAGCTCCATGTGTTGATTCGGATCTCGCTTGTATCGATTATGCGGCTAATGGATATTGTTCGGAAGCCACTGTTAAGCAGTCATGTCCTCGGAGCTGCGGTCTCTGTCCAGGTAAGAACCATTGGTCTTCGCTTTCGTAAATTAAATGAAAAGAAATTTGGATGCACTTTGCGGGAGTTATAGGTACCATGCGAAGTGGTGCCATTAGAAAAGTTAGATCGATTGCTGCATCAATTGTTGTTGTTTCGATTGCTGCGCAATGGTCACCTTGCTCACCTTGAAAGGTCTTGTCCCAGTGAAGGAGGCGCCCTAATTTTCCTCTTCCATCTCGAGCCGTCTAGTGCATCCACGGTTGAGGATCCAATGATTAATGTCCTCCATTAGCTGGCGCTCCCATGTTTTCTTTGGCCGCCCTCGTTGGATGTTTCGTGGCTCTGGCACAGGCATTCCCAACACGAGCCGGGTCTGGTGCTCACGAGGTCTACGTACCACGTGCCCGTACCACCTCAGTCTGTGCCACCTCATGATCCAATCGATTGAATGAATCCCGAGTGCTCCGCGAATGTCTTCATTTCTTATCCTGTCTCTGCTTATTTTATCGATTGAATGAATCCCGAGTGCTCCGCGAATGTCTTCATTTCTTATCTTGTCTCTTTTTGTTACCACGAGGATGCTTCGAAACATGTGCATCTCTGTTGCGGCGATCTTTTGGCGATTTTTGTCGTTGACTGCCCAGCACTTGCTTCCATACGGCATCACTGGTCGCACCATGGTTGTGTTGACCTTTGCTTTTAATTTTGTCGGCATCTTCTTGTCATATAGCACCCCTGTTAGTCTTATCCAGCTTCCCCAAGCCGCTTGGATCCTTCTACTGATTTCTTTGTCAATGGTGCTGTCTTTATCTATCACAGACCTCAGATACTTGAAATGGTCGACCTTCTTCACCTATCCTGATGGTAAAAACATCGTTTCGTCATGGTCTGCGGTTGGA
The DNA here is from genome assembly GCA_907163375.1 of Prostheceraeus crozeri. Lineage (NCBI taxonomy): Eukaryota > Metazoa > Platyhelminthes > Polycladida > Euryleptidae > Prostheceraeus > Prostheceraeus crozeri. Next base: position 32,623 of record CAJQUW010006099.1, on the reverse strand, counting down.
ATGTACTCTGTCTTATGAACATTTACTCCATGATGAATCCGTGCATATCCGCGCATCACTGCTGCTTCCATTGAAAATAATCGCCTCCTTCATTTCCGCGCATCACTTCCATTTTCTATATCCAATCGGTGTCCTATATTCTGTCATTTTCACTGAGTGTGACGCGTGCATGCACGGATTGAAATACACGATTTTTTTTTAATACAACTGTTGAACTTGTCGCAATTTTCTAGCCCAACCTCTTCAGGTATCCCTGGCGTCACTCGGAGGACGACTACCACAACCACGACCACTACAACAACGAAACGTAAGTACAGTAGCCATTTCTTTTATCAATTCGAGGCACTTCGGTTTCATTTGTCTTCTTATTTCAGCTCCATGCAGAGATACTAACGCCAACTGTGTGCAGTACGCCCTCGACAATTACTGTTCCAATCCTACAGTCAAATCCATGTGCAAGCAGAGTTGTGGCGAATGTCCAGGTGAGATGTCGAAAAACGTTGTACTCTACTTGTATGCTTCATGCACTATGATTTTGAAATGAGAAAAGTTGTATTTGAGTTAGCATTGACATATGCCTATAGTGATTTTGCCAGCGATACGTATGTAATGTGGCATTGTCCAACCATAGAAATCCGACTTTTCGCTTTGTTTATGCTAGCGAGACTAGAATGGACAATCGCGGTTTGTTGATAGTCATTTCAACCGATCTTATAGGCACCGGTCTTGGTCAATGTTGCTAGATCTTAAGAATAATCAAAATACTGAAACCTGCAACAGTTGTACAGTAGATTCTTTCTGTACGGCGATATGTTGTAAGTTATTTTATCAAAATGCTTTTGTATGGAAACCATAAGAAACAATAATAACCGTGAATGTTTACAAATTACGCTAATGAATAGCCGGTATCTTCCCATTTTCAATCAACTGGAAGCCGACATCGTTAAGGCACCGTTGTCACGAAAACTTATGTCAGGTCCACGACGCAGTATTATTTTCGATGTTCATGTACGTTCTAGCCCATTATTGTGATAGAATGCCTAATTTCTTTGCTATCAACTTACATGCACCATGCATAATATTAGCAGTAGTATAGTTAGACTTGATTAATTCGCACTATTGCTGGGGTAATAGACTTAGCAGCATATCAGGAAGGTAGTGCTAGACACCATTCTCCAGTCGCCACGATTTCTCCAGATGACTGTGAACTTCGATCCGTGTGTGAATTGATATCAACCATATTTGCCACATGCAATATGGGAACTCTTCAAGGAGGCACTTGGCTCTGCCAGCATCGACAAGACTGCTTATTGTTTGATAGAGCGTCAATGCATTGTCTTACAAGATACAAAACTTCCCCTCGGGGAGAACGAAGATGGAGACGAGCTGACCGCCTAATTATGTGTCTAATTGTTTCTAACTCAAATGTTGTTATTTCAGGCATTCCCGCTATCACAAGAAAGCCAACAACTACCACCACAACAACAACAACCACGACCACCATCAATCGTAAGTATATTTCAGTGAGCTTTGCCGCCATGTTGTTGAATCTTTCGTCTGCTTTAAATAAAAAACACGAATCTGCATAAATATTAGTTATTCACAGTTTTTCATGCTTGAATTTCAATTCTCAAAATCCAACGGTGGTGGAATAGATTTTTGTCATGTTGGAGTTTTCGTACTCGGGATATCTATTGTCAATAGTTATTAACAATTAATAGTTATTAATAAGTTCAAAGTATCCATCTTTACTGAATTTTTCGAGATCAACATGTCTATGAACGAGCCCGTAGGCGAGGCATTGTTTGTTGATCGAGAATAATGCAATTCAGATGGGACATCTTCACACGAGTTGCGTAAGTAACCTTATTTGTCTCCGGGAGCATAATGCAGATATCCTAGCGCATTGTATTATTTCCCTCGCGGGCAATAATCTGCTTTACAGGTCAAATAAAGCAATAGGATATCTACAATACATACATGGAGACAAATATGGATCGTAATTGACCAAACGGCGAGAGAGGTCAGTCATTTTCCAAAGAGTTCAAGACAGAACAAAAGTATCAGGACCCTGTCGGTAAAACGTTTATTGGCCTATCATTTTAAGTTATGATTAAAAGAAAGACAAGGCCTTCGGCGTCCAGCGCCTTCTATCGGTCGATGTAAGTGCTAAACGGCAGTCTCTCTAAAGGTTTCTAAAGAGGTGAGTGATATTAAGATTCTTAATTAGGCAGATAGAGCAATTAGGCCTCAGTCATATTGAAAGCAAAGCAAATAAAAGCAAGCACGAGCGTCTCGAGCAAACGTATGTCCGTAAGCTATTATTCGCTCTGTTTCGCTTTTGGGAGAGCTCGCAGTTGGACTGAGGCCTTAGAAATTGATGACACATTTCCATTTGCCATTATCAACGTCAGCTCTGTTGCGCTGTAGATCAATATTTGAGAGATTTCGCGATAGGGCGTCGGTACTGCAGCCGTTCATAACGGTTGATTAATTGCTCAGTTGACAAAGCCAACCGCTACAATATGTACAGCAACAATCAAGAAATCGAAAGATGATAACTTTCACATAACATTTGCACAGGTAGCGTAGTGACGGACGAACATAGCGAACACATTTTCCAAAAATAGATATAATAGTCCGGCAGCCAGTACGAGTTTCTGCAGGGAACGAGGCCGAAAGTGAGACTTTCACAGAATGATGTACACCCTATGCCTACTACCAATCGGCACGTCTGCCGAGTTCTAGTGAGTTCCTCTTCTTGTCAGACGAGATCAAAGAAAAACACATTTTAAATCCAATGGGACGCAGATTGCAGTTTTTGGCTAAAATGAAATTTTCCATGTTTTCTCTGATTAAACGAAAAGTATTAAGCCCAGAGTAATAATTTTTGACATGGAATGTCTTCAGGCCATTTCCTTTCATCATCATGCACCCCTGTCTATAAAGCTAAACACATTTCGATTTGGCGAGCCTCTTAATGAAGGCAAACAGAAACATTTTGAGCAACTTTATCCACATTTAACCACATTCTCGCATACATTCCCGATTAGATGCATGATAATAGCACATGTATATCATAGGAAATGATCTGCAGACATTCCATGCCAACAATTATTACTCTAGGCTTGATACTTTTCGTTTAATTAGAGAAAACATGGAAAATTTCATTTTAGCCAAAACTGCAATCTGCGTCCCATTGGATTTACATGTGTTTTTCTTTGATCCTGTCTGACAAGAAGAGGAACTCACTAGAACTCGGCAGACGTGCCGATTCGCAGTAGGCATAGGGTGAACATCATTCTGTGAAAGTCTCATTTTCGGCCTCGTTCCCTGCAGAAACTCGTTCTGGCTGCCGGACTATAACGGACACTGCGGAGTTCCAAGAAGCAGAAATGACACAGAAAACATCATTGAACATTATTCTAGTGAAACTGCTGATCGCTGATATTCAAGGAAGGAAAACAAACAATACCTTCAAGAAGGAAAATCAACTATCAACAGTAGGATATGAATATCCACCAGCCTCAGACAAACACACTGATGCCAAAACTTCCAAAATCGCTGTGAAAGAAGCCATCAGCAGCAGCAAAATAATTTAGCACAAACGCGCACACTGCGAACATAGGTTACTCGATGGCTCGTTTCACTATTGTAATTGTTTGATAAACTAATTTATTAATGACATTGCACATACTCGTGAACTCGCAATAGGCAATTTTTGAAATCGTTCGAAAGCTGCAACTTTTGTAAGAATTTGAAAAGCATGGCAAATATTTCTAATTTTTGATGTACTAAAAGACGCACTAACCAGCATGCATGAAGCACCAGGTTTTCAATGAGATTCCGGCAATAATATGCATCCGCAAATAAAATTGTTGAAATTGAAATCCAGTTAATAGTGCTATGATCAGAGAAAGGCACTTGACAACTTAGAAAGTGTCTCAGCAAATTCTAAACAAAAGCCATAAACAGCGCTTAACCATCGTCAACTCACTGGAAAACCCGACCGCAATATGATAAGTAGACGCGTGATATGCACAAGGAATAAAAACGTCTAGCACCTTAATGATGCTTAATGGGACAGTCTGATTTTCATCTAAGCCTTATAGCTGATGTTATTTACGAATTTCAATGTTTCTTTTTCATTTCAGCATTATGTGTGGATAAGGCAAAAGAATGTCTTCAATATGCCTTGAATGGAGACTGTACTCGACAGTATATCTATGACTTATGCTCTCGAAGCTGTGGAAGATGCCCAGGTTAGTATAGCACCAATTATATTAGAAGCAAGAGATGTTGATCTTTTTCATCACAACTTGCGTTTGTAAGAAATTAGTAGGAAAGCTTACTTCAAATTTAGGTACTCAACAAAGTGCTTTTTTGAAAACTTCGATGGCTTCGAGTTATTCATGTGTTCTTTTTAGGACTTTTCAATTGATATTTCTTTTGTGTTTTACTAATTCTAGCAAAAATTATTCCAGGTGTTCCAGCAATTATTCCTATTCGAAAGACAACCACTCCAACAAGTAAGTGTACATGAAATTCATTGCTGTGTTTGACATGTTACATGAAATAATAGCGCATGTAGCACATGAGGATAATGCCTATCATCCATGTGTCTTGCTAAATTTTTCCTTGTGGTAATTTATGTAATCTGTACTTTCAGTATAATATTCGCATTGTTTATCTGCATGCTTATTCTGAGGTGTTTTGTCATAATTTAAACATATACCTATAGGGGACAAAAGGTCAACTATACATGTATTATTTTGATTATTGATAGTTTTTGTTTCTGCAAGTCATCTTGTCGGCTTCAATGTTTCTGGCTTCCATGAGATGTACTTCTACATGCCTCAACCTCTTGAGGATGGGTTAAAAACTTGATCATTGTCTTGAGTGCCGAGGACGAGCACTGCCAGTCCTGTTGTTAAATTGTGTAACTCCCGAGTTGACACAGATTCAATTTACAGAGGAAGGGCACAGTTCGTTCTCGGCACTTGAGGTTGTTTTTCATATTTGCACTGCACTGCTCGGCAGTTGAATGAAAATAGCATGGACGGGCATAGTTAGTCCTCTGTAATCAAAAGGTTGATGCTATTGCCCCTGATATAACCACAAAAATGACTTCCTAGCTGGAAATCGAGACCAAAAATCAGACTGGCTCCTGTGAATCAAAATATATTTTAGCTTTCCCCCAGAAATAGATGTAAATATTCCATTATTGAATTGCTGCATCCCTTCTATCAGTATGAATTAATTTCATATTTTCCATACGTAAATAGGTAGCTGAAGTGACCAGAACCTCCTGAATACAGTTGGAACGGCCACCTACCGAAGACCGCACTCACACGGGCCATTTTACAGGTCGACAGTCTGACGCATAATATTCAATTCCATTTAACAGGCATTTAGCGATGCACGACGCTTAGAATTCGTCGTTGTGCGAAGGCATTTCATGCTCATCAAGCTTGTTCAATCAGTTTTGTACAATAACAGCTGAAGCCCCGTTGTATGAGCGGGATTGCGGATTTAGAGAATATCATCAGATTATCAACCTTAAAATAAGTGTAGATACATGTACGTGTTTGCTTATAATCCCTCCGGTTTGTGGTTGTAATGTAGTTTACTAAAGGTATTTGTTGAAGTGCATCTTTTCAACCTTTCCTTAAATTTGATCACCCTCTTCCATGTTAGAGAATGTCAGCCATATGTCAGAACATCAATGCATCAGATTGCATGATGACGTTAGCGGCAACATATTGACTGCTCCGTAGATTAGTGGTTGCTATCTTGGGATATTGCATAAGTACAGCTTGAGCACATTTTCTGGCATAGAGGAATTTAAAAATCTCTCCTCTTTTCTAATTTTTTCAACATAAAGAAAGTTTGGCAGAGTAACCTGTTAAGTAATACACCAAATTTCATCTGCAGTAGAGTGCAATTATTGCCTCAATTTACACACTCAAGGCTTATTTATTCACATTAATACCGAGAACTAGCATTTTTCACGTTTTAATCAACAATGTGAAAGTTTATTGCGAAAGCTGACATCTACTGCAATCAGACTACGTTCACGGAGTTAATGCAGTGCTGCGCAAGATTGAATTTCTTTTGCTTATTGTAGTTCCATCGTCATCAGATAACTGAAGGGAATCCACATCATGGATTTCCAGGAGAGATTTGCTTTATGCATGAACTGCGAGCTTATGATCTGTACACAAATGCGTATATCCACTTTTACCGTAATTAAACTGTTATGTCAATTGAATGCTAGTCTCAGATGCTTGCTGTGTTTTTTCAATCCTCTATCGCCTTGTTACGAGTAACTTACGAACGTTATTTTCTATTTTTCTATCAGGATGTGTGGACACATTACCGAGTTGTCCGGCATATGCCAATCAGAATTTGTGTAGTAGGAGTACATACGTAGTGAACAAATGTCCAGTTTCGTGTGGGAGGTGCAGTACACGTGAGTATGCACGCATTTTATGTATGCGAATCATCCTATCACTCAATTCATCATACTTATACAGTGCAGATTGCACGCAAAAGTAATAACAGAAATGTCTTTAAAACTTTAACTTTCTACTGTCTGAATATGGAAAATATAAAAAAGAGTGATTGTTATTTAGTAATTGATTGAACTTTGAAATCATGTATCTTCAAACTGTGACTAGTCTACATGAAATTTAGCCTCATAACAACGACGCTTCCTGTCGCGCTTAAAAAAAGCTTCGACTAAAATTTGGCATTCCTATTATGAAACTAAAATGCATTACATTTGCAAGAATAGAAAATGCATGCGAATTTGTGTCATAGAGATTATTGCCGTCTTTGTGCATTTTTTATTTTTCTTGTGTTCTAATTTCACGACTTGGATAACCATTTTAAGGTTCCGACTTTAATACCTTGACAAAGTTTGAAGACTTATAATAACGCATGGAAGTCCTTTTCAACTGGCCGCTATATTATGCACCAAATCTCTGTATCGAACCAAGTTCATCTTCCATCATGTAAACAGTTCCATTGTGCATGACTTATAAAAGTTCAGATTGAATTAGCAGAATTATCGCTTCAAAAGTTGTTGTGGAAAGTCTTCAGATTTTGTCAATTTTTCTTCAAATTCCTCATTTCATTTCAGCCACTACCACCACGACACCCAAACCAACCTCCGCTGGATGCATCGACAAAGACCCACTCTGTCCACAGTATGCATCCGGAGGGTATTGCGCTTCCAGTCGATTTACACAGGAAAACTGTCGCCTCAGTTGCAATCTTTGCGGTAAGTGCACTATTCACTATCATTGATTCGTCGCATTTTGAACAGGCTGATCAAGTGCTGTATAGTTTCGTTAGTTGACAAACACCATATTTTGCAAGTTATCTATTACAGAGATACATTAAAAATATTTTCGCTACAAAATCACAGCATAGCGAAATTTTCACTTCTAATTGAACAGAATTCGTAAAGCAGACTCAAACCGGTAGCTTCTAGATGTGTTTCAACGTACTAGTAACCATAAAGAATATGAATGATGACAAATTTTACACATGCAGATCATGAGAAAGTTCTAGTATGTAGTTTGCTTCCATAGTTCACTGGAAAATGAATGAAACACTCGATGCTGCAAGGTTGAGGTGTACCAGGATTCTTTCATTCTGAATCAAAACACTTAAAGACTCGTTGATCATTAACAAAGCTCACCTATTTGTTTGCAAGCTATTTGGCTATTCAACAGGTGCCGGTACTTGCTCGTGTTATCTGCATTCTATTATGTTCTATTTCTTTAATTTGTCATTTTGTTTTAACAACCCCATTTTTCCTGAAAAGGGTTATGGGAAATGTCATACAGATAGAAATGACACGACATTCATAGTCAAAAGGGCAGTCAGTAGTCACTTTATGTCTTCTCCATCACACCATTTCACGGTCCTCAACAATTGGCTGCCATTTCAAACTTTCCTTCGTCCTCTCCTTCCAAGTCCTCCAGTCTTCTTCTGTGCTCTCCAGGTCTCTCTTGACACAGTCTTTCTAGTCAATCATTGGCCGTCCCCTTCTTCTTGTCATTCTGTCATCCACTATTTCCACTTGTTTCACTACCCCTTCGTCTCCCATCCTTACCACATGCCACCTCAGTCTCCTTTCCACCACTTTCTGTGTCACTGTTCTCTTCAATCCTATTTCCTCACTCAGCTCCACCATTCTTCATTTCTCCACCAACGTTGCAACACAGAGGCGCCATATCCAGTTATTTTCACACACTTGCAACATCTTTTGCTGCAGAAGTAAGAAGAAGGATATAGGCCGGAGCTGGAACATACAGGAAAGTGTCAGGAGAGCTCAGTTAACGCCACCGCTTCTAGTCCGCAAGTCAATGCTGGCAAGACACATGTTTCCAAAACCATTCCTCGCATCCTCTTACCAATTTATCTGTCCACCAGCATTTCTGCCATTTTCCTTTATGCCCCAGCTCCGGCTCGTATCCTTCCTACTTCTGTATCGCTCCGACCATTCAGAGACCATTCCACCAAGATACACAAACTTATCTACCTGTCTCATTTCCATTTCTCTCACACCCACAGTCAAGTCCTTCCACTCCCTACCTATCTACATCACTTCCGTTTTCACCAATTGTATTATTTTCACATTTTTTGGAGAATATTTCCATGCTATATCTCACATTATAATCGTGATATATAATCTACAAAATGCATTTGCAAGAGTTTTTGTGAGCTTAGCGACATTCCTGATAAACATAATTGAGTTTTCAAAGCATGAAGAGTGGTCAAATAATTGAAGCATTCTCGCGAATTCGATGCATTTAGGGAAGATAGAACTGTCGCGAAGATTTCCCGATCTTCAGCACTCGTATTTCTAATTGTATTTTCTTTCAGGAGGTCTTCCAGTCATCACCACGACTATGAAGCCGGTGTGTGCGGACAAAGATGTCGCATGTACACAATGGAGATCTATGGGATATTGTACTAGAAATAACATCATTCGACAGCGGTGTCCATTGTCCTGCGGAGTTTGCGGAGTTCCTCCTCCACGTGAGTAGATTGCAATGAAATATGGCTAAATGGCTGTAATCTACAGCAGGGTTGGAACAATTACAGTAACTGTAATTGTGTAATTAACTGCAAATTTTGAAGTAATTGTAATTGTAATTGAAGAAAAATGTCTGTCAATTACACGTCAATTACTTTTGTCTTTTTGGTTAGACGGAACACAAAATCCAAGGATTGCTATATTGAAAATTGAATTATTCAATTTTTACTTTTTGTTCACACAGAAATAGACTACTGTTGAGTTGTCAGGCAGCAGTTATTAATTATTTCAGGCACACTAAGTTAGGCGATTTGCCAATAGTGTGTGATACCCTGCAGTTATCCCCTGCAGTGTCTCTGATATCCAACTGGAGTATCCAGTCCGGCATCGTACCTACCTGCTTCAAATGGGCTAATGTTGTGCCCATTCCCAAGCATCCCAATCCTACGGCTCCCGAACATTATCGCCCAATCTCTAATCTTCCCATCTTGTCGAAATGCCTTGAAACCATCATCTCGCAGAAGTGGTTTCTCCCAGCCATACGTGTCAAGTTGAGCCCAAGACAATTTGCCTACATCCCTGAGCGAGGCACGACATCCACTTTGACTTTATTTTATGATCGAATCTTGCGATTCCTGGACAAACAATTTGGGGCTGTGCGGGTGTTATCAGTTGACTTTTCGAAGGCGTTCGATATGTTGCCTCATCGTGTGATCATAGACGCCTGCTCGAAATTCGTCTTGCCTGACCCAGTCATCAACTGGATAAGCAACTTCCTCTGCAACAGAAAACAGTTTGTCCGAGTCTCCGGCAGCCTTTCCAACCCCTACCCTGCTCCATCCGGCGTCCCACAAGGAAGTGTCATCGGTCCGCTGGCGTTCTGCATGGCGATTGACAGTTTCTCCGTCGTCGAGAGCAACTCATCTGCAATCATGTACGCCGATGATCTGACCATCTTGCATTTTCTGAGATGCTCTGACGACGACCATCTCCAGATCGAGTATGAAAACATCGTCTCTTGGTCTGCTGCCAACGGTCTTCCTCTGAACAACGGAAAATGCACCGTCATGAACTTTGTGACAAAGTCCAATCTATCCATCAGTCCCATATCTCTCCCCAATGGCGATCATTTAATGTCAGTGTCAACCCAGAAAATGCTAGGCGTGCACGTGTCCACCGACATGAAGTGGAACGCGCATGTTAAGAAAATCGTCGCCCAGGCCTCACAAAGACTTTTTATTCTGTGGAACTTTAAGAGTGCCTCCTGTAGTGATTCTGTTCTTCGCCAAGCCTATTTCGCCTTCATTCGTTCCATACTTCTGTACTGCGGTCCTGTTTTTGTCAATCTCCCTAGCTACCTTCTACGCAAAATTAATGCAGTTGAAAAGCGAGCCTCCCGCATAATAGTTACTGACATTACTCCCACGTACAACACCCTCCTTGAAAGAAGCTGTTGCTCCCTAATCAAGATGATAGCACATGACTCAATTCACCCCCTTCGAGAGTGCTTCATCCTGCGGAATCCTACCCCCCGTAACCGCCTTCCTATTGCTCCTCACTTCGCCAAAACCATCAGACTCCAATCTTCCTTCACACAGTTTTGTTCACCCAGATACTTGTAATTCCTCCATGCTTATGTATTTTGCTCTTTCACTGTTATACATGTCTACTGAATCATTGTTGTGGACTAATAAAGATAATAATTATTATTATACTTAATTAATGTCCGTCGAAATTTCACTAACTTGCTAATTGCAAATCTCAAATTAACCAGGGCATAGCTGCAACTTTAAATAGGGAGTTGTGCCGATGTTGAGAGATGTAAACTAGGCCTGATGATGATTCCTGATACTGGAAGAAATAGCAGCTATTCAGGTCTGATTCTATTTTTCAACTGAGGATGCAACTTAATACTTAATTATTCTATTTACATGCTGCTGAGTGCTGATACAGGCCTATAACTACACATATAGCTCCCTTCATACACAATTGTGGCCTACATATAGGTCTGATTTTGTGCCGCATTTTACCGAATTTTCAGAATAAGCCTCTACAAGAGAACATACAAAATTACGAATGTCATAATATGGGCATTTTCGAATTTGTACATTAATATTTCGTCAAATAATTTACGCCAATCTCTAATAAAGGCTGTCCTCTAAAACGTCGCAGGCGAGAGGTAAAACGCATTTATCAACGTAAGGCCTAACTTTGATATAAAAGAATGTACGTGTAGGAAAATGACTTTGCATGGGTGTAGGACGATCTTTGTAGGAGGAGATGGCGCAACCTATTTTTGGGCGTTAACACCGTTTTAGGCCTACCTAGAGTCGCATAATAGTTGCCTGCTGTTACTCAAAGACAGACTACTCATCCTGTTTCTGGCGGTTGCTGTAACTGTATCGTCGAGATAAGACATATCATGGTTCATCAGGATAAAGCTTTTTGGCATGCTCCACCTCAGATCATTACAAGTTTGCAGCGTTGGAATTGCAATAAACAATAGGCCCTACTTCTTTCTTTATCTTGTAGTCAAAATCAAATTTACTAAGACTTGAATCGTTTTGGACAACTATCTCACAGTTGACCAACATTGTTCGGAAAATCCATGTAATTGTAATTATAATTGAAAAAAATTGTGTAATTGTTCCAACACTGTTCTGCAGTATTGATATTGTAATCAGGGAAATTATAGTGTAGCATCAATGCCGTCATTGTTTCCTCAAACTATCGTATCTCAGACCTTTGCATTCGAGAAATCTTTTTAGCTTGATAAAGCGCACATGTACACGTATCTTCGAAAACAATTAGGGCAATGAAATTTGCGCAGAAAGTTAATGTATTAACAAAAACTCAAAAAACCTACCAATAAAATAATGATACCACCATGATCACCCAGTGATCCCATGATGCATGCAATGCATTGACCTCATCAGCTTATTATCTTTTGAGTGTCAGTAAAAAATGGTAGCTAAAGTTAAACAAGGCATGGCTTCAGCTGACACTTTTCACTGACACTTACATGATAATGAGCTGATGAGATCAATGCACTTCTCTTTATAACCATTCACGAAATTGATATTGACTGGTAGCGCACGAAGCACAATAAATGAAGGCATACTTAAGCTTCAATTGTTCTTCATTATTTTCTATAACTCATCATGAATCGAAGGGCGTCAGCAATCAAGTTGCATGTGTAAACGCATCCTTAGTATAGTTTATTCAGTCTGACCCTTAGCTGATACTTAAAGCGAAAACACTGGGGGAAGAAGAAAATGCGGTATTGTAAAATCAATGCTACAGGCGCAGTCTGTTTCTCCGAGGAACAATCATAATCGAACTCAGAATATCCGTCCGGAAAAATTAAGTGGTGGTTGCATTTCATGAGTAATTGACACAAGTCTGTGCATGCCTCTGTCTCTCTAAACTTTCCATCCAGGTTTCCGATTCTCTTCTTCTTCGAATTCGTTGCTCCTTTTTGTCCGTCATGAAATGAACAACACATGCGCCGTGTTTTCTTTCAGTTCCAACAACGACTACGACCACAACAACAACTCCTATGCCCACTACAACTACAACTACTCCCATGCCAACGACAACTGCAGGTAACGTTGTTCAATGAAAAATGAAGCATTATTTTGTATCTTTGAAAGACAGATATACATGCATGTTTCAAATGCATCATGCCGTCGTACCGAATACAGTAGGCAACTATGTAAGCTATCTAGTTGCGAAGTGTGAGCAGTGACGTATCATGCTTTTGAGAAAATGCGTCGAATTTTTGCTGTGACCATTTTCTTAAGTTAATGAAGCGCAAAATATGTCTGTTTCAAATTTAGTAGACTCTCTTCAATTTAATTAATTAAATTGATTATTTCGGTTTATCGTTTAATAGTATATTCAAGAGCGTTTGAAGTGAAGCCAGTAATTGAGCACACGTTCGTGCAGGTAGTTTATTCGATGATCATAATGTCATTGTCAAATCAACCATCTGAAAAGTAAACAAGAGCGCTCAATTGTCTTCTGACCGATGCACATTTTGAAACTTAGAAATCATGTTTCTACTTTCTTTATATGGCGAAATGCATTATTTGTGAGTCTAGTTTTCGCACCAAAAGAAAAAAAATCAACTATGGATCATCAAGATTGAGCAATTGTGGATTAAAAAAATGTCCTGCATTCTTTCGACCAGACTTTTCTGATTTTTCTCAAAATTTCAATTTGTATATTTCAATTAATTTGAAACCACATTTTTTCCGAATTTCATGAAAACTCACCAAATTATCAAAAACCATATTGCATGCGAAATTTTGCTTGATAAGACAACGGTTGTCGTATCAAAATCGCGTAAAATGACCAAAAATATCCATCTGACCGAGACCACACAATGATCTGTCAGAAGACACCTGGTAATATCTAGTACAAATACAAAGCTTATTTCTAATATACAAATACTCATTTGGCGTGGTTGCCACGCCACTATGACTTATGAGTTCAGTATGAAAAATTGACTACATAGGCCAATTTTTAAAGAAAACGAGGTTGCAAAGTTGAAAAGACCAAAAATTCCCAAAATGTTGTTGTCTAAAATGAATTTACCCTGCTACGTCCATTTGAATAGTGATTATAGCACGCTGCGCCAGCGTTTAAAGCATCCATCAAAATCGTTTCGTCATCATGTTGCCTGCATTTGAGATGTGCAGATTGCCATGTATGCGCGACATACCCGACAGCACAGCAGCAACATCGATGTAAAACCATGCTGATTTCAGTGTTGGAACCAGTGTTGGATGAATAGCCGAGGAAATGAAGTTGCGTATCTTGAACGGGAGGTTCAAGCCCGTCGATCATTAAACGGACTGCATTATTTAGCCTGTTTACAACATGCAGTGATGAGTATTCTTTCTTATTCTACAGCCAAAGTGTCACGCAAGTCTTGTACACTTAGTCAACCAAACAAGAACAAAGCAACTCTTTCTTTAGCTTTTTTATAAACATAGGAACAGAGAGCGTTCGAAAACGCGGTTTTGAATTGGTGACTTGAACTGCTTTGTTAACTGATCACTTAAAGTTTACGTTCTGCCTCAAAACTGAATCCAATTTCAAGCCGTACATGCAAATTCTGACCATTGACGACAAGAATGTAAATTTTCAATGAAAGCTGTGGAACCCTACTCTATGTTCGTATGCTATGCAGAGGCTCATGATGGAGCCCCGATAGTTTGAGAGCTGATTTCACAGATAGCCTGAGGAATCTACCTACTTTTTGGCACTACTGCAGTTTAGTGCACCCTAAAATGCATGTGAGAACAACATGATTTAATCAACAGAATGAATGCCGTTCGTTCTTCCCTATAGTTATAAATGAGTGTCTTTGTGTCTTCGTGTGTCTTCGTCTTCGTCTTCGCACATTACACCGAGCGCGCGCTTCGGTGTAATGTGCGTAGTCATCGTTTGCGGGAGAATGCGCCGTTGTTTTAGGGTGCACTAAACTGCAGTAGGCGCGTTTCCGTCTCTTTCATAGAGGGTGCACTAAACTGCAGTAGTGCCCTATTTTTTCAATAGATAGTATTATCATTTAAGAAGGATGTCATCGAGAAAATGTATTACGCTATAAAAATAATCACTAGGATGCCTAATCAAAGTGCCAATCGGACAGTTGAACAAATGTTTGAGATAACGTTTGCCTGAATGAAATGTCGATATACCTTCATCATAAAATCCTTAGAATCATTTCTTGATTCTAATTTTTTCTTATTTTGCATTTGCAAACACTTACTTACAAGCTTTTTGCACTTTTCATCAAATAGTTATCTTCCCTGTCGCGTTCAAGTATTTCATATCATGAAAAACACTGTGAGATGTATTTCACTAATCTGCATTCACTTCAGATCTATGCATACTCATTTACTCAGATTAAGAACAATGAATTTCGAGAGATCGACCGCCGACAGTGTCGGAGGCCGCAGATCTGCTTGGTTTTTGACTTTCAGCTTAATTACTTAGACGACCAACAACTGCATGCCAGTCATGGATCTACGTAGGTACATTTTGAATGCGATTCGTGAAGATACTGCTATCATCATTTCTAATGACTGTAATAAGTAGTATGAGGCATAAGTAGTATCAGACACCAATGTAGAGTTACGAAAAAGTGAGGAAGCATGTAAGCCATACATGTTCAAACTAGAAGATATCGGCAATTGCTGAAACTTTCGTTCAGTCCCTGGAGAGCACTGAACGCAAGTTGCCCTTCCAGCGACTTGTCCGTGAAATCGGACATTAATTCAAGCTTGATCTGCGATTTCAGAGCACTGCGCTTGAGGCATGCATGTACTTGGTCGGTCTCTTCGAGCACATCGACGTATGTGCCATCCATGCCGGATTACCATTATGTTCAAGGACAACAAACGTGCCCGCTGATCCAAGCATCTAGCAACTGATGTGGAAGACTATATCCTGAAGCACATTGGGTTAAGAGAGTTTATCACATGAAAAACAGCACAGCTTGGGGCTCATGAAGTTAACTTCCTGATCATGCCTCTCATACTGGTTGATCCAGTGGACTGATAATTCAATTGGTCTAGCAGTTTAAATGTCGGTCTAATTCAAAAGTTTAGTTCAGTTTTTCAGATATCTATGAAACAGACAGCGATGATAGTTTCTATTTGTTGTATTAGAGAAATACCATAGGTGAACTAAGTTCCTCTAAAATTAGGACTAAATCCATAATTAGAACCACAGTTAGACCGTGCTTGACCACTTCAGTTTACAGTGTAGGAGCCCTACACTTTAAACCGTTGACCGACAATTATCCTACAAAATCACGGACAACATCAACCGACGATTGTCACCTCCAATAATCTGCGATGTCCAACGAATTTGTAGGTTCGCCACCGACGGAATTCTGTAGGCTTTTGTCGGTTATCATTTGATTTATATTATTTGTATTATCATTTTCTTAATGGTTTGTGAAGATTGAGATCCGATATTCAATAGGGTAATTTGCCAAATTTTATGCAATCTTGGAATTAAATTTCATAGTGCAGGTACACTGTAAATCGCTCAATACTAATCACATACGAAGGATGCATACCACAGTATTTTTTGGTATATTTCTGTATTCTCTTGGTATATATTTGTATGCTTTTCGTATGTTATTTCAAATGTGGTATACTTTACATACAAAATGTTAAAGGAAGGCATCAATGATTGTAAGATATGTTGATTTTAGGCTTTTTGCCAATAAAGATCACACTAATGTTACTACTGCTTTGTAAGTAGTGAGATAATGACAATCAAGAGTCATACTTTCAATTCGATTTTAATACACGTAAGTCTAAAGCATTTCATGAATAATCAATAAAATTTCAACCATCAACAATTATGGATTATGCAATTTTGAAATTAAGCATATTATCAATCCGAAATAAAAACACATTATAATTCATGAACGCAAAAATAGTTATGTTTGAGATATATAAGTCATCAAGATTTCACTGAAGATATCAACTTGGGTCATCAAGTAGAGTTATCTAAACGTCCTGTTAATGTTGCTAGACAAGTAGCAACGACGACATATTCGTGGAGCATAAAATTCACAATAAATCTGATGTATTTAAATATCCCTCTATCAAACAAAAAATATTCACGACTGGTATTACCGAAAAAAGTTATTTGACAGTAGTATGTAATATATACATATTTTTTGCTATGTGACTTAAAGCTGCACATACCAAACACATACCAGAGGCATACGAATAAGGATGAATTTGCATCAGGTCTCGTATATAAAACATACCAATAAATCGTATTTCAGTGTAAAACAGCCAATCACAGATAGAATTGTTACCGAATCACAACAAAGAACATACCAATCACATACGAAAGTAAGTGAGATGTGGTATGATAAACATACCAGATCTCTGTAGACATACCAGAATCTCGTATCAGATGTTAGTTTCAAATTGTATGTGATTTTGGTATATGTTTGTATGTAATTTTCGTATCCAGCGATTTACAGTGTAGAAGAATATTAAAAATTCTCTTTTTTGCGAAATATACAGCTCTGATTGATTTATTTTGACAACAGCTGTAATTCATTGCTATTCATTTTGTCGCTTTTTGTCAGTTCTTGTAAGTGTTCAGTGGCAATCATCCTACAGGAACTAACAATGACCGACAAAATAGATTTTGTAGGATAAATGACTGTCAATTGTCAGTCAACGGTTTACAGTGTAGTGGCTAGTACGAGTACAGCTTCTTTATTCCTTCATGGCAATTGCATCTCCATAGAATCAACTTATATTCAATTATACTCATTTCAGATATGTGTGAGGACAAAGATAAGGCAATGTGTCCAGGATGGGCTAAAAGGAACATGTGTTCAAGTACCCTTATCCGAGAAACATGCAAGAAATCATGCGGACTTTGCTGCAAAGACAAATCTGTCATGTGTTCTTCTTGGAAACAACAAGGACAATGCGGAAACAAATACGTTGCTGAAAATTGCCCCAAAAGTTGCAATACTTGCGGCAAAAGTGAGTTATGACAATTATGCGCTTCTTAAGGGTGGTTGTGTCAATCAATGAATTAGACCAATATCTAAATCAAACAAATGCTTAAGTGCATCAAAATTTAAATCTACTGTACGTGTACATCCACACAATTATACAATGGAATGTCATGGTTTCATTATTGGAACAATTGTGTACCTTTCCAATGAACCAAATGGAAAGTTCCGCTTTTATATTTCAAATATATTTGAACACTCTTTTCGAATTATTTGAATTTCAGACATTATAAATATGTTTTTTGAAAGCTCGCTTTTAATGCGAAAATTGTAAGAATACATTTAGAATGATGACTTCAGCTGACTAATAAATAATAACCAGGATGAATTTCCTTATACCGTTCCAATGTGACTTGTAAAATGTCTTCATGAAGAAATGAAAAAACATTGAATTTGCATTTTGTGAAGTGTAAATCTATTTAATTCGTAGTCTTACATTCCGTAAAAAAGAAACAGAGTGTTTGTTAATAGTTTGCGGTATATAGATGACAGTATATCGCCACGATTTTATGGATATCTATCACTTTCGGTCGAAAGTAAATTAAGAGATGTGTGCCGCAGTCTCCACCAGCCCATCTCCACGCAGGATAGATTGACAACTTCTCACAAACGGTGAAGCTTCACGAAAGTTGCGAGAAACAGCAAGCAACTCTGTCTGTTTGATTTCGTTGTAGCCTTTGCTTCCACTTCGCATCAGATATTCTAGAACAGGGTGCATCCATACAGTAAGGATATCAGGTAGAGTGGTAACTCCGTATTTATCAAATCCCCACTGTGTATACACTTTCGATTTTATTAAATGAACTCGAGGTGAATGCAGTTGGTTATTTGAAGAAATTGCCACGGAATTGACTGATCATGATAGCAACACAGTAGGAATGATTGCATTTTACAGATCCTGCGTGTCATTACAGCCTTGGAGAGGTAATGTTTGTTAAATAAGTAATTCGATGACTTGCTGCTTTCATGCTGAACCTCAAGAGTGCATTTTCTTAAGCGTGATCATATCACAGGCAACTTGCCAGTGGTAGCAAAATAACTTAATGAAAGACAATAATTCCAATTAACTTAAAAAGATCCATGTGGTTTCACATCACTATTCAGATTCGAGAAATGAAACATAAATTTAGTGAATCATAAAATCATGCCGATGAAAATTCAATTAGACTTGAAATTTCAGCCAAGAAAGCACGAAGAAGATCGCGACTTTCGCGATAATACGGTTCATGAAATTCCCTTGATAATCAGCTTAATTTTTGCTTAGTTAGGATGCTTATTAGCAAATATTCACTCCCTTTGATATCCAAATTGTTTCATACTACTTATATAGATGCTTTATCTCTGTAGTATATAATTTGCAAAATTTTAACTTTTTTTGAAATTGCTCAAATAATTTTTTGGACCGCAAGAACGTAATCTCGGCAAAAAACTGAATCTCTTGATACAAAAATTTTCACTGTATACAGATGCTTTTTTGAGTCGACACTCTACCTACTATATGTACTAGTAGGTGTACTATAGTGTACTAGTACCTACTATCTACTAGTATATGTACTCTACGGTAACCTCCGCTCCGCGGGACAGATCTTTCCGACCCACATGTTGTTCATCAATTTTATAATTGATTTTATTACTATTTGATAATAATTTGGATAAATTATTTGCGTTTTACTTTATTATGTTGGTGAGGAAAGGGTTTCTAGGCCATACATCGAACATTGATCTTTCATTCTATCATTGAGAATTGATAATATGATTTTTCGATTCAGTCGGTTTCATTATTTTTCTTTGAAAGAGTGAGCAAGATTCCACAAATAGTTTGTTGGAAGCCTAGTTTCAAAATGATTCTCGCATGAGCATTGATGTCTATTATTAACGAGATATTATAATTTTATAAGTAAAATGCACTGAACGAAGTTCCATCATCAGATAGATCAAGGAAAAGATTTAGATCCTCTATCGATGAGGAGCCATTCTGAAACGTCAAGAACCATTTTCATTATGTGCTTTCTCGATCTTTCTGAAAGTAAAGAAAAACCATGAATGCTCACCTGTATAGATGAAAAACTTACTTTTCTCTGAATCTTTGCAGAGATGATGACCACAACTACGACTGCTGTTCCCACAACTACAATGACCACAACTACAACAGTTCCCCCAACAACAACAAGTAAGTAAAATTGCTCTTTATTAGTAAGTGAATTATCTATTACTTGTTTGTTAGATAGTATGACTTAGAACTTTACCGATGCATATTATCGCAAGCGCAAAAACACCTTATACGAATGCGCAACCCAATGGTTCTCAGAGTAAAATCGCGTCTATGCATTGCATAAAAGAATTTAAAAAAGAGCAATTTCTTTCATATTTAATGCATTGAAACACGGGCTTGTGTTTAAATTGTGTTGATCAAAATCAAACCGGTGTTGCTGTAAAAATGTTGCAAAGAAAACTTAGTATATCATTTAACCCTATTAGCCTCAGGCTTTTTCTTGTCGGTGAAGTCCTAGGAGGGAGGGGCATTGTTCCTCCCCTAGGATCTTCTAAACCATTGACTTATATGGCACTGCTTGATGTGGTCTATCTATTTTGGGTGTGCCCTATCCGATGGTGGTATCAGTTATTCATTCTAAGTTGATATTGTTACTATAAATAGCATTTTGGAATCCAAACAATCTTTTTTTTAAATTTCGTAATTGTGTCTAAAAAAGTCTACACATTTACATGAAAATTACAATAGAACATATTTGAAACATGTCTGGTGATGTTGTCGATTTTGCATTTTAAGTGGTCTTAAAACTCAAAATTCTTATCAAAAGATGTGAAAATCCAAAATGTAGGCGACATGCTGTCGCAAATTTTTTGCATGTGGCTCCTGTGGCTAAAATATTGAGTCTACAAAAAAGCAGCTACCCCTCAGAGAAAGCCAACACAAAGTTAGGCAAAGTCACTGAAGGCGACCTTCAAACAACTATTCGTTTTGTCGTGAGCAAAAAAAGCCGGAGGGGGCCGCAATGCCCCTTCCCTGATGCAAATAGTGTTAACCTGGTGCAACAGCACTATGTGAGTCCTGCGTGCGGAATGCTAATATGCAGACATTTATCTTCGAGATCTGGATTCTTTATTTTGATCAGACATTAAGAAGTTTCCATTAAATCTATTACAATTGGGTAATTAGGTGAGACCTCGCCTGTTGGCGGGATTTTTCTTAATATTGGTTAATTTATGTACACATGGAAGTGGCAATCTCAAATTTTGATCTTATTATTAATCTTGGTTGAATATTAATGGTAAGCAAAGGGCATGATTTTCCAAATTGTCATTGTTTCAAGAGATGTTTTGTAGCCTGTTATGTACGTGCAAAGTCTGTTACTATCATGAAGCGTCCTCGTATTATCAACAGGATGAATCACTTTCTCATGCTAATTTTGCTTGCCTACAAATTGTCAACGTGTAATTCATGCTATACCAATCAATCAATATATCTGAGTCTTATAATCATCAATACAATCTACATAATGAAAATATCATAAAATATTCGAACACTAATTTCCTTTTCTGCTATATTTGAAAACACGTGCTGGAATGCGATGCTACTTTCGATTAATATAACATAGGACAAAGTATATTTTTTCTACAAATATACCAAGTAATTCATGTGATTTTAGAATTGTTTTGTTTGAATGTCCTGGAATGAAATATTTGAATAGATGCTGAAAAGTCGATTTGATGACCAGTTTGATCAAACATAGGCTACTGTATTTTAAAGGGGACCAATAAATCAGCCTTTATGTCTGCGCAATTTTAGTGTCATTCTTCTCTGTCATCCTTTCCCATAAACACTTAAAATTTTGTGAATTGCTTCTATAGATATTTGCAAATCTCGTATTCTCTACGTATTGAGTGACCATCACTTTATTCATGTGGAAAAAATAACCTTGCTATCGCGAAATGAACATGTAATGGAAGAGTACCTCCTTGCAAGCATTTAAACCTATGATTTTATTAAAGCAGAATTTTGTACAGGAAATTGTGAATTGTAGCAGAAAAAGTTGTTATTCAAATTGCATATTGCATCAAATCACTATCATTAAATAAATCAGAATGGACGAATAATCCATGGACGCCTTCATTCATCAATTGCTCATTTTTCCTTGAAAACCGCAGTGTGTGAAGACCAAGCAAGTCTTTGTCCAAATTGGGCAGCTCTTGGTTATTGCACGAACTCGGCAGTCAAGTTAAACTGCGCATTATCATGCGGTCAATGTGGAACAAAGTGTGAGAATCAGAAAGAAGTGTTAGAACATAATAGATATCGTGCATGCTACTATATGAGTTGTATTCCAACAGGGTGCATGACTCAGTTGCATCGGAGAACATAATCATTCCCACTCTACAAAGCTCATTTCATTCACTCATCCCATTGCTTCATCAATCATCATTTATCATATCCTCAATGATATACCGTTAAGCCAGTTTGTGAGAGGAACGCATATCTATGCATTTCTTTTACTTCTTCCGAATGTTGTGCTTCTTCGGGACAATAAGTACAGAACATGTGCATGTATATGCATAGAGACCTACACAGTTCGCGAAATTTTCGAAACGTCCAAAACAAAATCCATTTTTACCCTTTTTCTGGCCTCGGACGGCCTCCGGACTACCACCGCCATTCGATTCAGCGAGATCCATTCTACTATATGGAAAAGTAATCCCAAAACCGATCTTTAGACGGCAACTTAGAAAAAAGAAAACATTCGCTGACGTCTCTTCTGGAAAATGATTCTGATCTTCATGGTAGAGTTTCAAAATGTTCAATGACTGGGAGCTTCTGTGGTAGCTCCGTGTGAGATATGTTAGTGTTGCCGTTGGATCTGTCTCTGTGAGAGGATTCAAAAAATGTACGGTTTACTTTTACAGTATAGAAATGACAGATGTAAGATGACACCATGTAAGATATACATGTAGATAGCGATATTTCAGCTGAACCTACCCGCCGACAGAGTGCTAGGGAGTGCCAACATAGCCATCATGTGCTCTTTAATACATTCGACATCATACTACCTCCTTAATGCTAGTACACTGTTGCATGCATGAGTTTTCGTTATGTAAAGTTAGAAATTTCTCTCTCCTTTGTTATCTGAGGATGATAACGCAGCTTGATCTCCAAACACATGATGATTCCAGATTATCTGCAATATCTCAAATGAATTATTCTCATAATTTCCGATGTTAGTAGTTTATAGTGTGACATCCGGCGCGACGCTTCGCTTCGCTTTGCTTCGCTTCGCTTCGCTTGCGCCGGATGTCACACTTTTGCGGGGATTTTTCAAAATTTTCAAAAAAATCAAAATTTCAAAAATTTAGGTAGATTTCAAATTTCACGTGGCCGAAGGGCGAAAATTTAAGTTGTCTCAAAATATCACGTGGTCTAAGAATTTTGAAAATTTAGGCAGACGAAAATTTAAGTTGTCTCAAAATATCACGTAGTCTCAATATACCAGAAGATTGTATTCAAAATATTTATTCAAAATATTTATTCAAAATATTCATTTAAAAATGGAAGAAACAAAAGTGGATGAAACAAAAGTGGAAGGAACCTCAAGAATATATCCTTCGTTATCATATGAACGTAGTTCTACTTTAATGGACATTGAAAAGATTAACATTGAAAAAATGAATAAAGAAAAACACAAAGATAGAGTTAGGTATATGAAAGATAAGGAATCTCAATTATTATTAAGATTAGAGCATTATAAAAAATTAAGAAAGAGATGGTCTAATGCTTTAACAATTGTCATTTCATCTGGCGTTCTTACAATTCCAGTAGTTGCTACTGCTTTAACTCGATACAAAATGAAAACACATTTCCATCTTTGAAATATTTTATTCACATCACAGACAAGTACTATGTACAAGTAGCATCGTTTACAACGAATAAAATATGTTGACTAGAAAATGTGTTATGACATGATACAATTGTTTCTGTATGAGTAAAATAAAGTAAGGCTCATAGAACTATAAAACCAATGAGGACAAGTAGCATCGTTTACAACGAATAAAATATGTTGACTAGAAAATGTGTTATGACATGATACAATTGTTTCTGTATGAGTAAAATAAAGTAAGGCTCATAGAACTATAAAACCAATGAGGACAAGTAGCATCGTTTACAACGAATAAAATATGTTGACTAGAAAATGTGTTATGACATGATACAATTGTTTCTGTATGAGTAAAATAAAGTAAGGCTCATAGAACTATAAAACCAATGAGGACAAGTAGCATCGTTTACAACGAATAAAATATGTTGACTAGAAAATGTGTTATGACATGATACAATTGTTTCTGTATGAGTAAAATAAAGTAAGGCTCATAGAACTATAAAACCAATGAGGACAAGTAGCATCGTTTACAACGAATAAAATATGTTGACTAGAAAATGTGTTATGACATGATACAATTGTTTCTGTATGAGTAAAATAAAGTAAGGCTCATAGAACTATAAAACCAATGAGGACAAGTAGCATCGTTTACAACGAATAAAATATGTTGACTAGAAAATGTGTTATGACATGATACAATTGTTTCTGTATGAGTAAAATAAAGTAAGGCTCATAGAACTATAAAACCAATGAGGACAAGTAGCATCGTTTACAACGAATAAAATATGTTGACTAGAAAATGTGTTATGACATGATACAATTGTTTCTGTATGAGTAAAATAAAGTAAGGCTCATAGAACTATAAAACCAATGAGGACAAGTAGCATCGTTTACAACGAATAAAATATGTTGACTAGAAAATGTGTTATGACATGATACAATTGTTTCTCGTAAATTGAAATAAGGGAAGGTTCATAGTACTATTATCTATTGGGAGTAGCTTACCGTTTCAATTGATTGAGTTTAAAATTTGATCAAGGGTTGGGCGGTGTCTCCCATGGCGAAGATACGAGTCAATAATAGCGAAGTTCCTTTTGAAAAATGATATAGATTCCGTCGAGTTCTTAATAAACGGAAATCGTAAATATAGTTTATAAAATTTTCTTAAAAAGATGCTATAGCCTCTCGAATAACCTAATTGTTTACAAACATGGCCACTTCCCCGGATTGCAGTCAAAGCTCTTCCTTTTAACAACGATAACTTCACAGTATTGTTCACCGAAATGTCTTCTTCTCTTCTTAAATGTGCTAAATAATTAGTTAGCTCTGATGGTAAGATGTCTCTTTGAATTTCTTCTTCAAAATTATAGTTTGAACTGATATTGATGGCGTTATCTTGCAATGTGTCTTCAAATCGATTTATCACTAAAAATTCTCTGAATGTTTTTGATGCGTGGATGTCTTCTTCCTCCCTTGGTTTAAGATATTTCTCCTGAAATTCTGTTAGCATCTCAATACACTTCTTCCGTTGATCTTCGTTCACAATAGTGTCTGAAATTTTTCTTTTCAAATCGGCAAAGGCGATGCTTGAACGTGCCATTTTCGTTAAACGTAGTGAATTAATTATGATAAAAAATAAAATTGTTGAAAGTCGCTGATGAAATTGACCAAAATAGATAAAGGTCACAGATGATTCGTAAGCAGTCACAGTCTCGTAGAACGCTCGCAGAATGAATACACGCAGTAATACGTGGAATAATGGCAGCAGCTGTTCAAGTGAAAAGTTGAGTTATGCGGGTCACAAAGAATTCTCTCATACTGAATAGCTTAAACTGCTAGCAGCTGTTCATGTTGAGAAATTTGGTAACAGATGTTGCTAATGTCTTAATACAGATAAAACAATCAATATTCTCTTAACAAGAGTTCATAAGAATAAAATGGAACAATGTAACGTTTTAATTTAGATTAAATTAAATCATTTCAAAATCGAATAAGTAGTAAAGAAACACATCATTAGAGAACAGTTTTAAATCAATACCCCCTCCCTTCTGACTAAGTAGCAAGGAAAGTCATCATTGTGGAACAGTTTTAAATCAATACCCCCTCCCTTCTGACTAAGTAGTAAAGAAGGACATCATTAGAGACCAGTTTTAAATCAATACCCCCCCCAGTAGTAAGGAAAGTCATCATTATAAAAATGTTTTAAATCAATACCCCCTTCTGACTAAGTAGTAAGGAAAGACATCATTAGAGAACAGTTTTAAATCAATACCCCCCCTCCTTCTGACTTCTAGGGGTCCCTTAAGAATTTTTTTTATTATAAAATGAGCAACATAAATGAGTTTTTTAAATTATATGGAACGCAAACTACGACAAATTTCGACCTAAAGAAAATCGCAAATGAATTAGGAATAAAGAATTTTCATGTTCTAATGAGAAACGAATTACAATTGATCAAAAATAAGCCAACAGGAACCTTCAGTTCCCGGAACAAAGTTTCAATTGTAAATTTCATAACGAATCTTCACACTTCAGACCAAAACGGCGTACATTGGTCAGCAGGTATCTTTAGTAAAAACGGAGATAATTATTATTTTGACTCATACGGGCTTCCACCTACAAATGAAGTAAAAGAATTACTTGGAACGGGAACATACAATACGTTTCAAATTCAAACACCAGGCACTACTTATTGTGGACAATTATGTCTTTATGTTTTATTTAAACTACAGGAAGGAGTACCATTTCTAGATATAATGTTAGAATTGAACGAACCGTAGGTTCTATGGCTACGCCTAACAAGGGAATTTCATTCCCGAAACGTTAGTTCCAATAATAATAATAATGATAATTAAAAATCAGTTCGTTGTAATTCATTTTGATAAAAACGGCCTCTGATATCCTCATTATCTAAATCTTTAATTTCATAAGTAATCGGATAAGTTTGATTTATTTTGCAAATTTCAAATATTTCTTTAGTCCAATAGCCAACAAAGCCTTTTTCAAATTTATTCTTATATTTAAATATTCTAACTCTATCTCCAATTTTAAATTTCGGTTTAAGTTTCTGCAAATTCGGATTACTCTCATTCAAATTATTATTCTCGAATATTTTCTTTCGTATCAAATCAGGGTCGTCAGAAGCATTCTTTGGGGTTTCTTCAATACCAGAATGAACTTTATTATTGTACTCTTCCACAATTCCTGGTAATATCTTCAACCATTTCTGATTTCTTTGCTCAGTAAATTTCTTGAATAATTTATTTTTTAACGTCCGATTGAATCTTTCTATCACTACGGCCTTCCCAGCGTTTTCAGTTGAATAAACAGTTTCAAATAGTGGCTGAACGTTTCGGTTATAAAATTCCGACCCTTTATCAACAAACAATTTTTTTGGCTTTCTATTACTTTCTTTAAAGATTTCTTCAAACGCATATTTAACTGAAAGACCACTTTTATTTTTTAAAGGCTTTACCCAAGCATATCGTGTATATAAATCTATAACGGTCAATGCGTATTTGTAGTCCCTTTCATTCGGCATATGAATAAGATCAGCACTCCAAATATCATCTTTATTAAATACTTTTACTTTTAATAAATATTTAGGCTTTCTATATTTTTTATGAATTTCAGATGCATAAACGTCTGAATTATGATTTTCATTTAAACCCTGGCCGAATA
Organism: Prostheceraeus crozeri; assembly: GCA_907163375.1. NCBI lineage: Eukaryota > Metazoa > Platyhelminthes > Polycladida > Euryleptidae > Prostheceraeus > Prostheceraeus crozeri. Next base: position 5,433 of record CAJQUW010006099.1, on the reverse strand, counting down.
ATATTTTAGCTTGTAAAGCTTTCTTAACAAGCATTCTTTCAATTTTTTCTCTAAATGTAGGATTCTGAATACTATCTAATTCTTGAATCATCTTCTTATCAGCTGCATGACGAGAACTTAGATCATGATTTCGATAAGCTAAATCATGCCTGTAAGCGGCGGCATCTACTCTATTTATTGGTTCTTCACCTGGTTTCGGATTATTATTCTCATCTAGTCTTATATCTAATCGAGTTCCTGGCCCAGTATATGAATGACCAGGAAGATGTTTTTCTTTCGAATATTTACTCCAAATAAATCCAGGAAAGTTTTCTAATGTTTTTTGTATATCACCACCGAAGTGGTGTGGAACTTTGTTCTTGTCACCTCTAATATGCTGACAGTTTGAGTTTTTATTTTTGTTTAATAGATAATTCAATAAATCTAAATTAGAAATTTTTAATTTAATTAAATTTTCGGAATTTTTAGTATTCATTTTAAAAGATAAAAAAAAATTAAGAAGATAAAAAAAATTGTTTTACCGAAAAGAACCAAAGGTCCTGAGGTTATTACCGAATCATACTAGGACTTAGATATATTCCAGAACCATCTTTAGTTTCTTTAATTTCAATTAAATCATCAACATTGTGGAGAATATTTTTAAGAACTCGTTTTCCTTCATCAACTAATTTTAATTTACTAATAAAATTATCTACTATTCCTTCTCCCCTAGCAACTTTCTCTAACTCTCTGTTATGACGTTTTTGTTCTTCTAATGCTGCCTTCTCTGATTTATTTTTATTTACTGCTTGGACAATACCAGCTGTCCCACCTGCAACACTTCCTGCTGCAGCTATGCCACCTATTATTAGTGGAATTAATGGGAGAATCCCGCCATTCTTTTCTTCTTGTAATTGAATATTCTCTATCATTGGTTTACTTATGTAATACTTTTTTTTGTTAATCGTAATAGTTTTAGGGGTATTTTTGTCAACAATATTACGTAATTTTAATTCAACAGTTTTATTATTATTACTTTTCGCTCGCGACATTTTTAATAAAAAAATTTTAAGTTACCAAAAATTTTAATCTATTCTAGTTATGAAAAAATTTTAATTAACTTATCGGAGCGAAGCTCCTCTGGCTTTAGCCTATCCTTACCATCTTTCCATTAAGAATTTCAATAGAATATTTTACATCTTCTAGCAATAAACCATAAGCCATCAATGAAGTTGTGGAATCTTTCTTTTCAATATTAATTGTTACATCACAACCATTTTTAATAATATCTTCAGATTGTGCACTTAAATCGAAACAGAAAATTGGATATAAATGTCTCCAATCTCCAGGAGTTAATTGTGGTTCAACTCCAAATTCTGTACAAAGATTTCGATAACAATCATATCCTTCCATAAATTGATTATTGGTATCATCGAATCTTAATGGATCAATTGGATATCGAGTTTGATTTAATGAAACTTGTAAACTTCGAATTGTATTAATATGAAAAATATTATTGTTCTTATCAAAACTTGGAGAATTATTTCTTTGAAATGTTAGTAATAAATATCTTGGGGTATTCGCAGTTCTAGTAAAATGCCAGTTAAATCTTTGTTCGGAAAAAGTTACTGAACTAGCAGTACGCTTTAGAAAATTTACTGGAATTGGTTTGTTAGTATTTAATCTTTTTGCAATAGCTGTTTCAACCTCTAAACTAGGAGTAATATGCGTAATCCACCATTCAAGTCTATCAATTTTTAAATATGCTTTTTTCCCAGTCTTACCAAAAAAGATTAATTCATTATTTGCCGTACGATGAATTATTAATTTAAATTTAAATTGATATGATATTTTGTCATAATCTAAATATCCGAATAATGGAGACAATGACCAATTTACTGTCTGTTTACTTTTCTTGTTAAATTCACGTCTTTCTTTATATGCATCATTATTTGTTTTATTTAAATGTTTTGCAATATTTTCTACATCTTTCGCAATTCCTGCTGCATCTGTTCCAGCGTGAGTTAAATCATCAACAATTATACCATCATTAGTATCAGGAAACCAACCTTCGATTTCATACTTTTTATTATTTTCACCAATTGTTACAAATCTAAGCATTGTATCAATTACACCTGGGGAATCACTTATTGTTTCTATATTTTGAGTTGCAACATCTAAACGCATTTGTGTAAATAATCTTGGAAAAAAATTATTCTCTAGTGTAATATTATCGGTATCTGGTAATGGTGTTGTAAAATTAGCATCACTATATAAAGAATATTCACAGTGTAAAAATGAATCAGGTAAATATAAATAACTCTGCTGATTATCAACTTCAAAAATTAAATCACCTCCAGTATTTACTCTACTGGAAGATCCGGGATTCATAGCAATTCTTATATAGTCATTCTTTTTTTGATTGTAACTGGTGAACGGGGGATCATCTAATCTAAATTTATTTTCGATAAGCGAAGGCATTTTTATAAGAAATAATTTGACTTTTTGTTTTTCTCACAGACAGAAAAAAAATTTTTACTAAAATATAATTTTAGAATTTTACTAAATATAATTTTAGAATTTTACTAAAATATAATTTTAGAATTTTACTAAATATAATTTTAGAATTTTACTAAATATAATTTTAGAATTTTGCTAGACCAGCTCCGCTACAGCTTTGCTGGTTAGACCGAAGGTTGCTGCTCACGCCATTACCTCTTATTTCTTCAATTGTTTTTTCATTATGTTTACTATCACCATCCACAGCTATGTTAGCAATTTTATTTTTTGTTTCATCTGAAAGTTTTTTTAATTTTTTTAGTTCTTCAGAATCATTCCTAAGTTTACGAATAGCTTCTAGTTGTTTTAATTCGTTTTGAGACTTAACAGCATTTGATATTGCACTAGCTGTACTACCTATAGCAGCTGCTCCTTTTGCAGCAGATGTAATCAAATCTTTATTATTTTTAATTAAGTTAACGATACTACCAATACCAGAAAAGATGCCATCCCCTTCTTTTTGGACGGCACCTGCGGTGCCTAGGAACTTTTGTGTTCCGACAGTTTCTACACTATCATAATGGTACACAGGTTTCATAGATGGTTCATGAGCAATTTTATTATTTGATGCAAAATGTTTAAGATTGTGTTTATAAATTATAGGCATTTTTTAGGATTAAATTTGACTTTTGGGAAAAATATCTACGTGTTAAGATTTACGTTTGTGAATGGACAACAACTTCGAGATAACTTTATTAATTGCCTGTTGCACTTTATCTATTGCGTCAAGCAGCGTGTGATGTACTTTAATTTCTTTTCTATTAACTTGCATTTTCTGCTGATTAATCTTCAACGCCGTTTTAAGAGCATTTAACTTAATTTTAAGAACATCTAATTGTCTTTTAACAGCATCTAACTGTTCTTTATTTTCTTTAGAGTTTTCTTGTAAATTTTTCTTTAATTCATTTTCTAAATTGATTTTAAGAGTTTTCATTTTATCAACTTTTCCATTAAGTGAGTTTACTTCATTTATTATTCTATTCATCTTTTTCATTTGTTGAGTAATTTTAGAACTCAATTCATCAACACTTTTTTGGAATGTAGTTTGTAACTGCTTTAAATTTTTTTTAATTCTTTCAGGTAGTTTTTCTATTTCATCTTCTAATTGTTCTTTTAACATTTTTATCTGATGTTTATTTTTAATGACTGCAGATTTTAAATTTATAGAAAGTAATATTAAAATTTTTGATTGTTCAGAAATCTTTTTAAAAAGTTTTGCTATATCTGCTTCTAGCTCTCTATCCTTTTTATCAAGTTTTAATAATTTTTCGTTTAATGATTTGTCATTAAGTTTAAGCAACTTCAATTCGTTCATCAGTGGAACCAAAACATCGTTTATATATTTTTCCTTTAAGTCATTGATTTGTGTATCAACATATTGTTTATTTGTTAACTCTGTATTTTGTTGTGGAAGAATAGAAAGATGCAATGGACCAGATAAAACGTCTCCAGTTTTCATAATATAATTTTCTATCTCTATTTCTAATTCACGATTATTCGGGATATATGCACCTCCACCAACATTTGGTAACATCATTTTTTAACAATAAAAAAATAAAATTTTTTCTAATAAAAATAAAAAAATGGAAACCCCAAATTTAAAAAAATTATATTCGTCCGCATCATCCTGTTCTTCTTATTCGACGAGATCAACGGGATTTGAAAATAAATGTTTTGATAATAATAATAATAATACTATTACAAATCCATGTATAGATGTTAATATTTTATTTCAATTACAAGCCGAAATATTTAGAGAACAGACTAAAGGTTTACCTTCTATAGAAACCAATTATTGTATTTTTCCAGGTGATCCATTTATTAAATTTATGGAGATTGTTAGTAAATATAATGATGTAGCTTATGTGGAATTAAATAAAGAAAATATGGTTATAATAGGTCATAATAATGTTTATGGATTTATTAGAGCAGTGTTACCAATTAGTAATACTGATTGGATAGAAACTAAAATTATTAATTATATCAATATTAAAGAATTAGTTAAAAAATTAAAATCTTTTTCGAAAGAAAAAATTAGATTATTTGTTGACGAACAAAATCAATATAACATTCACATAGAGAGTAAAAAACATAATGAAGAATTATTATGTCAAGTTTATTATAGAGACACAATTTATAAACAAGAAACATTAGAAATGCCGCAAAGATATGATGATGATACGTATATAGGATTATATTCAAACTTAAATATTAATTTGTTAAAATCTTATATAAATGGTTTAGCTCAACAAGAGAAAATTTATATGTGGACTACACCTTATACTATTAACAATGACCATAATCATATTCATAATAAACGAACTGAAGGTTCTAGGGCTTTGCCCGATCTTAGAGAATCTTATGATAATAATGATGATTCTGTAACATCTGAAAAAGGTGTAAATGGTAAAAAAGATTATAAAAATATTAGTAATTATAAAAATTTATCTAAATTTTATTTTCTTACAATTGAAAATAATAATGATGGTATAGTTGAAGATACTGTTAGACAACTATGTGTCGGGTCTACAAAATTTAAATTAGGATTTACATCTAATCAATTTAAAATTTTATCATCTTTAACAAAAACTAAAAGTGATTCAGATTATGGTGGTGTTATTAAATTTTCCAAAAGAGATCAAAGACCAATATTTTTCTCTATTATATTATTATCAGATAAAAGATGTAATTTAGAGTTAGATATTCCAATAAGAGAATGGTATCCTATCATGGAAGGGCATCCTATACCAAAAAGTGTAATTTATGATGATGAAGAAACAATTTATGATGATGATGAAGAAACAATTTATGATGATGATGATGATGATGAATCAATAGTTAGTGAAAAAAATTTAAATTATCTTTTGATAAAACATTATATAATGAAACTTAATA
>CAJQUW010006098.1:0-21467 GCA_907163375.1 Prostheceraeus crozeri | reverse complement strand
AAGCATCGGATGGGAAAACGGATTTAAGATTTGGAATCAGCGTGAAATTCTCTATCTGTATGGTGAGTTTCAAGTCAATCGGAGAGAAAAAATTTTCAACATTTTTCGAAAAAACGACAGAGTTAGAATTTTTTTGCGATGGCTGCCTACTGTAGAGCCAAAACGAAGCATCGGATGGGAAAACGGAGGCCAGATTCGGATTCAGCGTCAAATTCTACATGGAAATGGTGTATTTCCAGCTCAATCGGAGAGAAAAAATTTTCACTGACGTCCCCCCCCCTCTGGACAGCTCGCTTCGATTTTGGCTTCCAGTGGACGGATTTTGTCGTGCGATAGCTCGTTTGAAAGCTAAGAGTGAGACAATTTCAGTGAAAGAATCGGCTTGTTCCTATCTGTCTTCGTTTAGATGTGAGACGCCATTTAAGATTTTGGGACATTGGCGAAAAACGACAGAGTTAGAATTTGGGACGTTTTGGGCTCTAGCTTCAAAACGAAGCATCGGATGGGAAAACGGATTTCAGATTTGGAATCAGCGTCAAATTCTTTATCTGTATGGTGAGTTTCAAGTCAATCGGAGAGAAAAAATTTTCAACATTTTTCGAAAAAACGACAGAGTTAGAATTTTTTGCGATGGCTGCCTACTGTAGAGCCAAAACGAAGCATCGGATGGGAAAACGGAGGCCAGATTCGGATTCAGCGTCAAATTCTACATGGAAATGGTGTATTTCCAGCTCAATCGGAGAGAAAAATTTTCACTGACGTCCCCCCCCCTCTGGACAGCTTGCTTCGATTTTGGCTTCCAGTGGACGGATTTTGTCGTGCGATAGCTCGTTTGAAAGCTAAGAGTGAGAAGACAAATTCAGTGAAAGAATCGGCTTGTTCCTATCTGTCTTCGTTTAGATGTGAGACGCCATTTAAGATTTTGGGACATTGGCGAAAAACGACAGAGTTAGAATTTGGGACGTTTTGGGCTGTAGCTTCAAAACGAAGCATCGGTTGGGAAAACGGATTTCAGATTTGGAATCAGCGTCAAATTCTTTATCTGTATGGTGAGTTTCAAGTCAATCGGAGAGAAAAAATTTTCAACATTTTTCGAAAAAACGACAGAGTTAGAATTTTTTGCGATGGCTGCCTACTGTAGAGCCAAAACGAAGCATCGGATGGGAAAACGGAGGCCAGATTCGGATTCAGCGTCAAATTCTGCATGGAAATGGTGTATTTCCAGCTCAATCGGAGAGAAAAAATTTTCACTGACGTCCCCCCCCCTCTGGACAGCTTGCTTCGATTTTGGCTTCTAGTGGACGGATTTTGTCGTGCGATAGCTCGTTTGAAAGCTAAGAGTGAGAAGACAAATTCAGTGAAAGAATCGGCTTGTTCCTATCTGTCTTCGTTTAGATGTGAGACGCCATTTAAGATTTTGGGACATTGGCGAAAAACGACAGAGTTAGAATTTGGGACGTTTTGGGCTCTAGCTTCAAAACGAAGCATCGGATGGGAAAACGGATTTCAGATTTGGAATCAGCGTCAAATTCTTTATCTGTATGGTGAGTTTCAAGTCAATCGGAGAGAAAAAATTTTCAACATTTTTCGAAAAAACGACAGTTAGAATTTTTTGCGATGGCTGCCTACTGTAGAGCCAAAACGAAGCATCGGATGGGAAAACGGAGGCCAGATTCGGATTCAGCGTCAAATTCTACATGGAAATGGTGTATTTCCAGCTCAATCGGAGAGAAAAAATTTTCACTGACGTCCCCCCCCTCTGGACAGCTCGCTTCGATTTTGGCTTCCAGTGGACGGATTTTGTCGTGCGATAGCTCGTTTGAAAGCTAAGAGTGAGAAGACAAATTCAGTGAAAGAATCGGCTTGTTCCTATCTGTCTTCGTTTAGATGTGAGACGCCATTTAAGATTTTGGGACATTGGCGAAAAACGACAGAGTTAGAATTTGGGACGTTTTGGGCTCTAGCTTCAAAACGAAGCATCGGATGGGAAAACGGATTTCAGATTTGGAATCAGCGTCAAATTCTTTATCTGTATGGTGAGTTTCAAGTCAATCGGAGAGAAAAAATTTTCAACATTTTTCGAAAAAACGACAGAGTTAGAATTTTTTGCGATGGCTGCCTACTGTAGAGCCAAAACGAAGCATCGGATGAGAAAACGGAGGTCAGATTCGGATTCAGCGTGAAATTCTGCATCGCTATGGTGAGTTTCAAGTCAATCGGAGAGAAAAAATTTTCACTGACGTCCCCCCCCCTCTGGACAGCTTGCTTCGATTTTGGCTTCCAGTGGACGGATTTTGTCGTGCGATAGCTCGTTTGAAAGCTAAGAGTGAGACAAATTCAGTGAAAGAATCGGCTTGTTCCTATCTGTCTTCGTTTAGATGTGAGACGCCATTTAAGATTTTGGGACATTGGCGAAAAACGACAGAGTTAGAATTTGGGACGTTTTGGGCTGTAGCTTCAAAACGAAGCATCGGATGGGAAAACGGATTTCAGATTTGGAATCAGCGTGAAATTCTTTATCTGTATGGTGAGTTTCATGTCAATCGGAGAGTTTCAAGTCAATTGGCGAGAAAAATGTTCAACATTTTTCGGAAAAACGACAGTTAGAATTTTTGCGATGGCTGCCTACTGTAGAGCCAAAACGAAGCATCGGATGGGAAAACGGAGGCCAGATTCGGATTCAGCGTCAAATTCTACATGGAAATGGTGTATTTCCAGCTCAATCGGAGCACTAGAACCGGAGATAGACGGGATTTTTAGTGTTTGGATGATGGGAATTACGTCATCAGCTGATCGCCACACACTATATAAGCTGGGAACCGACGGAGACTTTTCATTAAGACGAGAGATTGTCAACGGTAAGTCGTCTCTCTGAGCTCCGATGATAGCTTCGGACATTCCAAATCCCGAGTTTCTGTAAGAAACCGACTTAGAAAATTTCATTGCTGATATCAGCTAAGCCGTCAGACTTAGAGGTTCGCCAGGAGATGGCCTTCGTCTCCAGGCCATAAAAGACTCCAAAACTTTAAAGGCTTGTAACTTTGCTTCTACAAGTCCGTTTGACTTGATTCAAAAAAGGTTCGGTCGCTATTGACCTGCCCTAAGTGATAGACTACTTATAAAATTTCATAAGTAGTGCTAAAAAATTGAAAAATTTAAATTCGCTATTTTTGGCAATTTTCGGGGTTTTCAAACCTTCTGAATTCAACTAAGACATTTATAAAGTTGTGGGAGGCAAGCTTCGGCTTGGAATTTGCAACCTTTGTAAACAATCCACTGATTTTCATGTCAAAATCGGGGTCCGGATACCAACACAGTGATATGACGCACGCTCTGTCCGCGGGAGGTTGGATTTGTGGGCCGAGGCCTTGGAGTTGGGATAAGATCCCCTCTGAGTAATGCCTGTAACGGATTCAAAGGTTCGACACTTTCCACCAATCTCACAATTTAGCTGTATGATTATAAGAATGACTGCCAATGTCGCCTGTTAGTAATTCTATTTCATCCTTCCTTTACAGATACATAAGTTACAAAATGGGAGGCAACTCAAAATTTTTATTTAAAAAGTGCTCTTGCGGAGAAATAAAGAGGGGTGGCGAATTCAAACGTCACATTAATAAGTATAAGAATACGCCTCACTTCCACGAGGAAAGAGCCGTTATTTCCGGCTGTACACATTGCCTGAAATTTTTGAAAGGCAAAGAGCATGAGGCATTTTACATCGCCCACGCCGAATGTCCGGTCAAAAAGGCTAACAATTATACGACGTCAGACATCGGCAAAGTGATCGCGTCCTTCTTCAACGAAGAAACAGTCGATCTAGACGCAGCACTACAAGAGGCTATTGCAACAATTTTGGAGCCTGCTGCTTCGGTCACTACCTCATCAACAGCAGAAGAGAAGGCCCCACTAAGCGATTTGGACAGCTCAGATGACTCCGATTCTGAGGAGGTCGTCATCACTAAAAACACGGAAGAGATAGGAAAACCAACAAATCAGTCTTCCCCGAAAAAGAAAGTAATCGCACCTTCCCCAGTAAAGAAGGGGATTAAGGAGCAGATGAACAGCTGGAATAAGGATGAGCAGATCGCAAAAGTGAGCCAGGAATATGCACTCACGAAATTAAAAGATGAGCTCACTCGTTACAAAAACGAATGTTCGGCCCTTAGGGATGACAATTTCCACCTGAAGGGTCAGGTAGCCGAGATTCGGGCCCTCAAGACCCAAGTAATTAACTTAGAACCCTTCCGACAAAGGGCGCTTGCCAGCGAAAAACGAGTTGAAGAGCAGGCGACTTACATAAAATCATTAAAAGCTCAGGAAGAGGTATCAAATTTAAAAATTGAGCAATTAAAGACTAGCCTGACTGAGAGTCAGAAGAAAGAAGAGAGACGAACAACGCTCCACATTCCCATCATCAAGAGCAGAATCGTCGACAGCGTCATCCTTGAGAGTGAGGACTTGGATGCCACATTTGAGTGCTACGAGGGAGCAATGGCGGAGATGCGCTGTCTCCATGTCTCTATAAAGCATGATGGCGAAATAAAGGAGCTGCGCCACCGGAAGCGGAAACTGCCGGCCAAATACTTACCTCAACCATCACCATCGAAGGGGTCGCGAACCGGCTAAATTTCTCTTATGGTAAGTTAATATCATCTCTATCACTTGAATATATTTTCATCTATTTTTCCTTCTATTTTCAGATACGACGAGAACGAACCATCGGCTCTCTTAAGGGCCACCATGGGGCAAGACATGATAGAACCTCCTCGCGGTTTGCCCTGGGCAGTCTTCGGACTGGCGAATACTATCATTAAGTTGAATCTGCTATCAGTCAACTTGAACGTTGCAAATGAAGTTCGGTGTAATACTTCCTTTCGACGGGCGTTCCTGTAAAGGGCGGCGGTGAAACCCGTAGCTATGTATACCGCAAGGGACATTCGGCAATGGTCAATCTTGTTAAACCTCTCTGCGTCATGTTTGCAAGTGATTGCCTCTGTCTCAACGTAGTATGCATTCGCGCCAGGGCGACATTTAGCCAACTGTCGAAGGTTGCCTAAAACTTTCCATTGCATACGTTATGAGAGCCATGAGTTCTACCTGTCTCTATCAATGAGACGAATTGATGAATGGAATGAAATGGGAGGACACTCACGCGCCACACGCAACATAACACACTTCTCTCTTCCGTAGTCTAACAAGCTCTTTACACATGGATCGCAGTCGATTGCTATCCCTGAAGCATTCTGATTCGCTGTTGAGCAATTCATTGTTGAAAACCCTATATAAGCCAGAAGATTGTAGCGCTTCTCATTCAATTTGAAGTCACGATGGAAGCGACATCTGCCGACAACATTCCCGTCTTCATCGATGAAGACAACGCCATTCCCGAGTTCGTCATCCTCGACGAGTGGGATGAGGAGGATGAGAAGAAGGGGAAGATCAAGAGGATCGTTTGGACGGATGAGGTGTGGACTCCAAATACCACCCGCATCCGAAAGGTGCCAGATGCACCACCACGGCTTAGGCGGCACAGGGTATATGACAACCTAACTGTCATACCTATTGACTATTCAAGCCAATAGTCAACTTAATTGTCACCGAGAACGAACCATCGGCTCTCTTAAGGGCCACCATGGGGCAAGACATGATAGAACCTCCTCGCGGTTTGCCCTGGGCAGTCTTCGGACTGGCGAATACTATCATTAAGTTGAATCTGCTATCAGTCAACTTGAACGTCGCAAATGAAGTTCGGTGTAATACTTCCTTTCGACGGGCGTTCCTGTAAAGGGCGGCGGTGAAACCCGTAGCTATGTATACCGCAAGGGACATTCGGCAATGGTCAATCTTGTTAAACCTCTCTGCGTCATGTTTGCAAGTGATTGCCTCTGTCTCAACGTAGTATGCATTCGCGCCAGGGCGACATTTAGCCAACTGTCGAAGGTTGCCTAAAACTTTCCATTGCATACGTTATGAGAACCATGAGTTCTACCTGTCTCTATCAATGAGACGAATTGATGAATGGAATGAAATGGGAGGACACTCACGCGCCACACGCAACATAACACACTTCTCTCTTCCGTAGTCTAACAAGCTCTTTACACATGGATCGCAGTCGATTGCTATCCCTGTATCAGAAGTGTAAGCTATCTTAATTTTATTTGACACTATTTCATCTATCATCATCGTCCATATGAAATGTTTTAAGATTTACAAGTTAGACTAAGCGTTCTACTATTTGTAAATGAAAGATATAGTTTCACCAGTTTACAAGTTAAAAAATAAAGTTTCAATGGTGTATACGTTAGAAATAAAGTTTTAGCTGTTTGTATATCAAAATAAAGTTTCAATGGTGTATACGTTAGAAATAAAGTTTTAGCTGTTTGTATATCAAAATAAAGTTTCAAGAGTTTACAAGTTAGAAATAACGTTTCAATAGTGTATGCGTTAGAAATAAAGTTTTAGCTGTTTGTATATCAAAATAAAGTTTCAAGAGTTTACAAGTTAGAAATAAAGTTTCAATAGTGTGTATGTTAGAAATTAAGGTATAACTGTTTGTAAAAATAAGATCGCAAGATTTACTAGTTTACAAGTTAGACTAAGTGTAAATTAAAATAAAATTATAACTGTTCACGAGTTAAAGCGTTGATGCAACGATGAACAATTAATAAGCTGAAAAGTTTTAGATTCACTTTAACATTACCATATGTTTACAGATAGAAATGTATCACAGCAAAGCTACTTCATGAGTTAGTTTGCCAGGAGTGTATCATCTCAAACTTTTACTCCGTCGTTGAAATTTCATGACGACTTTTTGCTAAACGAAAGTTAACACTAGAGGAGCGTAGGGGTGGGTGGTATAAAATACGCCTACAGCACTGAGAGAGTTGGAGTGCATGAGCTATGTACATTCTTTTGACGATGAGAGGAGCGATTCAGCCGATGGCGTAGGTAGTTTCCCAGAGCATGGAGGACATTGTTTAGGTGACTCTAAGGGCGTATGTCGAGCTACCTTCAGTGATAGGCTTCCAACTCATGATGAATGATGATATGCTTACGACCTACATTCAACCATTGGTGTATGCCCACACCCTCCCCCACAACGAGCTTGTCTGCCACATTGTATTCATGAGTGTGGCTCAAAGTAGGAAATTGATTGATGAGACTTTGCTGAAATATCCAAGGCGCGTATTCAAGCATGGTCGCCTACTGTTGGAGTATTATTATCAATGGCGCGACGACACACATTTGCCCACCCGTGTTTTACCACACCTATCAACGGAAGAATACAATAGAGCTTTAGTCGAGACGGTGAAAGGAGACGATGAGCGCTAGCGGGCGAATGAAGCATCGGTGAGAGTGGGAATCAACTTGATTCTATTCTCCAATGAGGATTGTTGTCTAATGAGAATCAAGCATTCCTTTATAAATAGAGAGCCTTCCACACTGAGAATCATTCCATCATTGAATCGTACAAGTGACGGACGCACATTCTCTCTCTCTCTCTCTACATCCCTGTTATATTATCCAACTAAAATGGTAAGTCGCTACTTTCCTCCCTCTCCTCCCTTGAACGTAAACTTGATAGAATCTTTTTTATTTTCAGGCATCTTCTACATCTACTACACTGACAGGACAAAATGGTGGTCAGACGTTACAAGGTTCGCTACAATCAGATCATCTACAGCTGAGACCAGTGGAAGAAACAACAAAGGTACATAATCCTACACCGCTACAGCGTAAATTTAAACAAGTCTTGCGTCATGAGGATCACAGCGTAGTACTGCGAACGGGAATGCTCCCTTCCACTGATGTGAAGATATTGAGCAATCAGTATGGGGATTACATACTCATCCCGTGAGTCCGTACATTCGCCACCAACTTGACATTATTGAAGAGTACGTGACATTAAATATGGACATTCCTACTCCTCTTGCTCAAGAGTGGAAGGCGAGAGATGAAAAGGATACTCCCTATAGAAAGATTTGGGATGGCAATCAAATTTGCCTACCATTATCACATTGGTGTAGTTATTATAAAAAGGATAGAGATCAATCAATACCCATCAGATGTGATGAGCTCGGAGAAGGTACTTGGGATATCATTTTCAAAGTGAATGGACTATATTATGGTCAGCACAAGGATAACAAAATAGCCTCTCTCTCGATATACACTGAATCCATCATATATATTCCAAAGCCACCCAGCGTAGATGACATTATTGACGAAATCCTTAACAGCAGTGATACGAAGCGCAAGTCGGAGAAGAATGCTGCATCAAAACGCAAATCAAAGAAGGAGAATTACTAGTCCTTTCCTAACTCTACCCTATGACAATTCGCTTATGTGCTTTGAGTGTCGTAGACGTGGTCTTATTAGATACATTTTACTTCTTCGTTGCCATCATATCATTTGTGTATTTTGTCGTGAAAAGCATCGATGTAATTCTTCATTTTGCAATATGTTATAGAACGTTTCCTTAGATATGTAATTTCCGTTTTAGGCTTCTATCATCATTTTTATGGATTGTGAGGGTGAACCTGTACAGGAGCTCAGTGCTATTGCTATGAACAATTGGTCATATCAGATTGTTAGTGTCTATCATCAACATGCCAACTGCGATCCCAATGTTGATCAATGGGCGAGAAAACACATTCATGGACTTAATCTGAAATATTTGCAAGACTATGGCTTTTCTTGTGAGAGTGCTCTTCTTATTGACTTTAAACGATGGTTAGCTACTTTCAATGTTATACGCATCTTTTGTAATAATCCTGGTAAGGAGAGGAAAGTATTTCCCAATCTAGTCATTAATGATATTTTGCTCCCACCTTGGGATAGTAGAGTGAATCAACACTATCATGAAGTCACGAAACGTTTTAAGGATTTGTGTGTTCCTATTTTGTCTGTTCGTTGTAGTAGCTACGTTCATAACCAATGCTTCTTTCCTCCTTACCTCAACACTGTCAAAGTCCTATATGGTTATCATTGCTCGCTATATGACAGTTACCAGCTGTATCTATTTTATCTGTTTCAAACCATTGATTTGTAATGCACGCTTGTTACAGTTATTCAATAAATGTTATTATGCGAAGAGTTGTTGTTGTTATCATGCGACGGATGGGTTAGATGAAGGGTGATCATATCTTTTTCAAAGGACTGTGGAACATTGATTTCCATGATGAGGATTATAACAGTTAGATTTGATGACGAATAAGATTTACTAGTTTGCAAGTTAGACTAAGCGTTCTATTATTTGTAAATGAAAGATATAGTTTCAATAGTTTACACGTTAAAAATAAAGTTTCAATAGTGTGTATGTTAAGAATAAAGTTCTATCTGTTTGTATGTTAGAAATAAAATGAAGTTTCATCAGTTTACAAGTTAAGAATAAAGTTTTATCTGTTTGTATGTTAGAAATAAAACAAAGTTTCAACCGTTAACAAGTTAAAAATAAAGTTTCAATAGTTTACAAGTTAAAACTAATGTTTCAATAGTGCGTATGTTAAGAATAAAGTTTTATCTGTTTCTATGTTAGAAATAAAATGAAGCTTCACCAGTTTACAAGTTAAGAATAAAGTTTTATCAGCTTGTATGTTAGAAATAAAATAAAGTTTCAAGAGTTTACAAGTTTCAACAGTGTATACGTTAGAAATAAAGTTTTAGCTGTTTGTATGTTAAAAATAAAATAAAGTTTCAACCGTTTACAAGTTAAAAATGAAGTTTCAATAGTGTATATGTTAAGAATAAAGTTCTATCTGTTTATATGTTAGAAATAAAAATGAAGGTTCACCAGTTTACAAGTTAAGAATAAAGTTTTATCTGCTTGTATGTCAGAAATGAAATAAAGTTTCAACCGTTAACAAGTTAAAAATAAAGTTTCAGATTAAAATAAAGTTTCAATAGTGTGTATGATGGAAATAAAGTTTAAGCGCTTTGTGCGTTAAAAATAAAGTTTCAACATTGTGTACGTTAAGAATAAAGTTCTATCTGTTTATATGTTAGAAATAAAAATGAAGGTTCATCAGTTTACAAGTTAAGAATAAAGTTTCAATAGTGTGTATGATAAGAATATAGTTCTATCTGTTTATATGTTAGAAATAAAATGAAGTTTCGTCAGTTTACAAGTTAAGAATACATTTTATCTGCTTGTATGTTAGAATTAAAACAAAGTTTCAACCGTTTACAGGTTAAAAATAAAGTTTCAATAGTTAACACGTTAAAAATAAAGTTTCAATAGTGTGTATGTTAAGAATAAAGTTCTATCTGTTTGTATGTTAGAAATAAAATGAAGTTTCATCAGTTTACAAGTTAAGAATAAAGTTTTATCTGTTTGTATGTTAGACATAAAACAAAGTTTCAACCGTTAACAAGTTAAAAATAAAGTTTCAATAGTTTACAAGTTAAAACTAATGTTTCAATAGTGCGTATGTTAAGAATAAAGTTTTATCTGTTTCTATGTTAGAAATAAAATGAAGCTTCACCAGTTTACAAGTTAAGAATAAAGTTTTATCAGCTTGTATGTTAGAAATAAAATGAAGTTTCACCAGTTTACAAATTGAAAATAAAGTTTCAATAGTGTGTACGTTAGAAATAAAGTTTCAACCGTTTACAAGTTAAAAATAAAGTTTCAACAGTGTCTACGTTAGAAATAAAGTTTTATCTGTTTGTAAAGTACGATCGTAGGATTTACTAGTTTGCAAGTTAGACTCAGCATTCTACTAGTTGTAAATGAAAATATCGTTTCAGCCGTTTACAAGTTAAAAATAAAGTTTCAACGGTGTGTACGTTAGAAATAAAGTTTTAGCTGTTTATATGTTAGAAACAAAATAAAGTTTCAACAGTTTACAAGTTGAAAAATAAAGTTTCAACAGTGTATACGTTAGAAATAAATGAAAGTAAGACCTTCATCGTATGAGTATTCAAAGCATGTTTTGTAAATCAAATGTGTGTAGTCCTGACATGATAGAATTAAGCTTGACAAACGCGTTTGTCAAGTTCATTTGATTCTATCATGTCAGGACTACACACATTTGATTTACAAAACATGCTTTGAATACTCATACGATGAAGGTCTTACTTTCATTTATTTCTAACGTATACACTGTTGAAACTTTATTTTTCAACTTGTAAACTGTTGAAACTTTATTTTGTTTCTAACATATAAACAGCTAAAACTTTATTTCTAACGTACACACCGTTGAAACTTTATTTTTAACTTGTAAACGGCTGAAACGATATTTTCATTTACAACTAGTAGAATGCTGAGTCTAACTTGCAAACTAGTAAATCCTACGATCGTACTTTACAAACAGATAAAACTTTATTTCTAACGTAGACACTGTTGAAACTTTATTTTTAACTTGTAAACGGTTGAAACTTTATTTCTAACGTACACACTATTGAAACTTTATTTTTAATTTGTAAACTGGTGAAACTTCATTTTATTTCTAACATACAAGCTGATAAAACTTTATTCTTAACTTGTAAACTGGTGAAGCTTCATTTTATTTCTAACATAGAAACAGATAAAACTTTATTCTTAACATACGCACTATTGAAACATTAGTTTTAACTTGTAAACTATTGAAACTTTATTTTTAACTTGTTAACGGTTGAAACTTTGTTTTATGTCTAACATACAAACAGATAAAACTTTATTCTTAACTTGTAAACTGATGAAACTTCATTTTATTTCTAACATACAAACAGATAGAACTTTATTCTTAACATACACACTATTGAAACTTTATTTTTAACGTGTTAACTATTGAAACTTTATTTTTAACCTGTAAACGGTTGAAACTTTGTTTTAATTCTAACATACAAGCAGATAAAATGTATTCTTAACTTGTAAACTGACGAAACTTCATTTTATTTCTAACATATAAACAGATAGAACTATATTCTTATCATACACACTATTGAAACTTTATTCTTAACTTGTAAACTGATGAACCTTCATTTTTATTTCTAACATATAAACAGATAGAACTTTATTCTTAACGTACACAATGTTGAAACTTTATTTTTAACGCACAAAGCGCTTAAACTTTATTTCCATCATACACACTATTGAAACTTTATTTTAATCTGAAACTTTATTTTTAACTTGTTAACGGTTGAAACTTTATTTCATTTCTGACATACAAGCAGATAAAACTTTATTCTTAACTTGTAAACTGGTGAACCTTCATTTTTATTTCTAACATATAAACAGATAGAACTTTATTCTTAACATATACACTATTGAAACTTCATTTTTAACTTGTAAACGGTTGAAACTTTATTTTATTTTTAACATACAAACAGCTAAAACTTTATTTCTAACGTATACACTGTTGAAACTTGTAAACTCTTGAAACTTTATTTTATTTCTAACATACAAGCTGATAAAACTTTATTCTTAACTTGTAAACTGGTGAAGCTTCATTTTATTTCTAACATAGAAACAGATAAAACTTTATTCTTAACATACGCACTATTGAAACATTAGTTTTAACTTGTAAACTATTGAAACTTTATTTTTAACTTGTTAACGGTTGAAACTTTGTTTTATTTCTAACATACAAACAGATAAAACTTTATTCTTAACTTGTAAACTGATGAAACTTCATTTTATTTCTAACATACAAACAGATAGAACTTTATTCTTAACATACACACTATTGAAACTTTATTTTTAACGTGTAAACTATTGAAACTATATCTTTCATTTACAAATAATAGAACGCTTAGTCTAACTTGCAAACTAGTAAATCTTATTCGTCATCAAATCTAACTGTTATAATCCTCATCATGGAAATCAATGTTCCACAGTCCTTTGAAAAAGATATGATCACCCTTCATCTAACCCATCCGTCGCATGATAACAACAACAACTCTTCGCATAATAACATTTATTGAATAACTGTAACAAGCGTGCATTACAAATCAATGGTTTGAAACAGATAAAATAGATACAGCTGGTAACTGTCATATAGCGAGCAATGATAACCATATAGGACTTTGACAGTGTTGAGGTAAGGAGGAAAGAAGCATTGGTTATGAACGTAGCTACTACAACGAACAGACAAAATAGGAACACACAAATCCTTAAAACGTTTCGTGACTTCATGATAGTGTTGATTCACTCTACTATCCCAAGGTGGGAGCAAAATATCATTAATGACTAGATTGGGAAATACTTTCCTCTCCTTACCAGGATTATTACAAAAGATGCGTATAACATTGAAAGTAGCTAACCATCGTTTAAAGTCAATAAGAAGAGCACTCTCACAAGAAAAGCCATAGTCTTGCAAATATTTCAGATTAAGTCCATGAATGTGTTTTCTCGCCCATTGATCAACATTGGGATCGCAGTTGGCATGTTGATGATAGACACTAACAATCTGATATGACCAATTGTTCATAGCAATAGCACTGAGCTCCTGTACAGGTTCACCCTCACAATCCATAAAAATGATGATAGAAGCCTAAAACGGAAATTACATATCTAAGGAAACGTTCTATAACATATTGCAAAATGAAGAATTACATCGATGCTTTTCACGACAAAATACACAAATGATATGATGGCAACGAAGAAGTAAAATGTATCTAATAAGACCACGTCTACGACACTCAAAGCACATAAGCGAATTGTCATAGGGTAGAGTTAGGAAAGGACTAGTAATTCTCCTTCTTTGATTTGCGTTTTGATGCAGCATTCTTCTCCGACTTGCGCTTCGTATCACTGCTGTTAAGGATTTCGTCAATAATGTCATCTACGCTGGGTGGCTTTGGAATATATATGATGGATTCAGTGTATATCGAGAGAGAGGCTATTTTGTTATCCTTGTGCTGACCATAATATAGTCCATTCACTTTGAAAATGATATCCCAAGTACCTTCTCCGAGCTCATCACATCTGATGGGTATTGATTGATCTCTATCCTTTTTATAATAACTACACCAATGTGATAATGGTAGGCAAATTTGATTGCCATCCCAAATCTTTCTATAGGGAGTATCCTTTTCATCTCTCGCCTTCCACTCTTGAGCAAGAGGAGTAGGAATGTCCATATTTAATGTCACGTACTCTTCAATAATGTCAAGTTGGTGGCGAATGTACGGACTCACGGGGATGAGTATGTAATCCCCATACTGATTGCTCAATATCTTCACATCAGTGGAAGGGAGCATTCCCGTTCGCAGTACTACGCTGTGATCCTCATGACGCAAGACTTGTTTAAATTTACGCTGTAGCGGTGTAGGATTATGTACCTTTGTTGTTTCTTCCACTGGTCTCAGCTGTAGATGATCTGATTGTAGCGAACCTTGTAACGTCTGACCACCATTTTGTCCTGTCAGTGTAGTAGATGTAGAAGATGCCTGAAAATAAAAAAGATTCTATCAAGTTTACGTTCAAGGGAGGAGAGGGAGGAAAGTAGCGACTTACCATTTTAGTTGGATAATATAACAGGGATGTAGAGAGAGAGAGAGAATGTGCGTCCGTCACTTGTACGATTCAATGATGGAATGATTCTCAGT
Source organism: Prostheceraeus crozeri (assembly GCA_907163375.1). Classification (NCBI taxonomy): domain Eukaryota; kingdom Metazoa; phylum Platyhelminthes; order Polycladida; family Euryleptidae; genus Prostheceraeus; species Prostheceraeus crozeri. The sequence goes on along the minus strand of CAJQUW010006098.1, from coordinate 6,935 downwards.
GTGGAAGGCTCTCTATTTATAAAGGAATGCTTGATTCTCATTAGACAACAATCCTCATTGGAGAATAGAATCAAGTTGATTCCCACTCTCACCGATGCTTCATTCGCCCGCTAGCGCTCATCGTCTCCTTTCACCGTCTCGACTAAAGCTCTATTGTATTCTTCCGTTGATAGGTGTGGTAAAACACGGGTGGGCAAATGTGTGTCGTCGCGCCATTGATAATAATACTCCAACAGTAGGCGACCATGCTTGAATACGCGCCTTGGATATTTCAGCAAAGTCTCATCAATCAATTTCCTACTTTGAGCCACACTCATGAATACAATGTGGCAGACAAGCTCGTTGTGGGGGAGGGTGTGGGCATACACCAATGGTTGAATGTAGGTCGTAAGCATATCATCATTCATCATGAGTTGGAAGCCTATCACTGAAGGTAGCTCGACATACGCCCTTAGAGTCACCTAAACAATGTCCTCCATGCTCTGGGAAACTACCTACGCCATCGGCTGAATCGCTCCTCTCATCGTCAAAAGAATGTACATAGCTCATGCACTCCAACTCTCTCAGTGCTGTAGGCGTATTTTATACCACCCACCCCTACGCTCCTCTAGTGTTAACTTTCGTTTAGCAAAAAGTCGTCATGAAATTTCAACGACGGAGTAAAAGTTTGAGATGATACACTGCTGGCAAACTAACTCATGAAGTAGCTTTGCTGTGATACATTTCTATCTGTAAACATATGGTAATGTTAAAGTGAATCTAAAACTTTTCAGCTTATTAATTGTTCATCGTTGCATCAACGCTTTAACTCGTGAACAGTTATAATTTTATTTTAATTTACACTTAGTCTAACTTGTAAACTAGTAAATCTTGCGATCTTATTTTTACAAACAGTTATACCTTAATTTCTAACATACACACTATTGAAACTTTATTTCTAACTTGTAAACTCTTGAAACTTTATTTTGATATACAAACAGCTAAAACTTTATTTCTAACGCATACACTATTGAAACGTTATTTCTAACTTGTAAACTCTTGAAACTTTATTTTGATATACAAACAGCTAAAACTTTATTTCTAACGTATACACCATTGAAACTTTATTTTGATATACAAACAGCTAAAACTTTATTTCTAACGTATACACCATTGAAACTTTATTTTTTAACTTGTAAACTGGTGAAACTATATCTTTCATTTACAAATAGTAGAACGCTTAGTCTAACTTGTAAATCTTAAAACATTTCATATGGACGATGATGATAGATGAAATAGTGTCAAATAAAATTAAGATAGCTTACACTTCTGATACAGGGATAGCAATCGACTGCGATCCATGTGTAAAGAGCTTGTTAGACTACGGAAGAGAGAAGTGTGTTATGTTGCGTGTGGCGCGTGAGTGTCCTCCCATTTCATTCCATTCATCAATTCGTCTCATTGATAGAGACAGGTAGAACTCATGGTTCTCATAACGTATGCAATGGAAAGTTTTAGGCAACCTTCGACAGTTGGCTAAATGTCGCCCTGGCGCGAATGCATACTACGTTGAGACAGAGGCAATCACTTGCAAACATGACGCAGAGAGGTTAAACAAGATTGACCATTGCCGAATGTCCCTTGCGGTATACATAGCTACGGGTTTCACCGCCGCCCTTTACAGGAACGCCCGTCGAAAGGAAGTATTACACCGAACTTCATTTGCAACGTTCAAGTTGACTGATAGCAGATTCAACTTAATGATAGTATTCGCCAGTCCGAAGACTGCCCAGGGCAAACCGCGAGGAGGTTCTATCATGTCTTGCCCCATGGTGGCCCTTAAGAGAGCCGATGGTTCGTTCTCGGTGACAATTAAGTTGACTATTGGCTTGAATAGTCAATAGGTATGACAGTTAGGTTGTCATATACCCTGTGCCGCCTAAGCCGTGGTGGTGCATCTGGCACCTTTCGGATGCGGGTGGTATTTGGAGTCCACACCTCATCCGTCCAAACGATCCTCTTGATCTTCCCCTTCTTCTCATCCTCCTCATCCCACTCGTCGAGGATGACGAACTCGGGAATGGCGTTGTCTTCATCGATGAAGACGGGAATGTTGTCGGCAGATGTCGCTTCCATCGTGACTTCAAATTGAATGAGAAGCGCTACAATCTTCTGGCTTATATAGGGTTTTCAACAATGAATTGCTCAACAGCGAATCAGAATGCTTCAGGGATAGCAATCGACTGCGATCCATGTGTAAAGAGCTTGTTAGACTACGGAAGAGAGAAGTGTGTTATGTTGCGTGTGGCGCGTGAGTGTCCTCCCATTTCATTCCATTCATCAATTCGTCTCATTGATAGAGACAGGTAGAACTCATGGCTCTCATAACGTATGCAATGGAAAGTTTTAGGCAACCTTCGACAGTTGGCTAAATGTCGCCCTGGCGCGAATGCATACTACGTTGAGACAGAGGCAATCACTTGCAAACATGACGCAGAGAGGTTTAACAAGATTGACCATTGCCGAATGTCCCTTGCGGTATACATAGCTACGGGTTTCACCGCCGCCCTTTACAGGAACGCCCGTCGAAAGGAAGTATTACACCGAACTTCATTTGCAACGTTCAAGTTGACTGATAGTAGATTCAACTTAATGATAGTATTCGCCAGTCCGAAGACTGCCCAGGGCAAACCGCGAGGAGGTTCTATCATGTCTTGCCCCATGGTGGCCCTTAAGAGAGCCGATGGTTCGTTCTCGTCGTATCTGAAAATAGAAGGAAAAATAGATGAAAATATATTCAAGTGATAGAGATGATATTAACTTACCATAAGAGAAATTTAGCCGGTTCGCGACCCCTTCGATGGTGATGGTTGAGGTAAGTATTTGGCCGGCAGTTTCCGCTTCCGGTGGCGCAGCTCCTTTATTTCGCCATCATGCTTTATAGAGACATGGAGACAGCGCATCTCCGCCATTGCCTCCTCGTAGCACTCAAATGTGGCATCCAAGTCCTCACTCTCAAGGATGACGCTGTCGACGATTCTGCTCTTGATGATGGGAATGTGGAGCGTTGTTCGTCTCTCTTCTTTCTTCTGACTCTCAGTCAGGCTAGTCTTTAATTGCTCAATTTTTAAATTTGATACCTCTTCCTGAGCTTTTAATGATTTTATGTAAGTCGCCTGCTCTTCAACTCGTTTTTCGCTGGCAAGCGCCCTTTGTCGGAAGGGTTCTAAGTTAATTACTTGGGTCTTGAGGGCCCGAATCTCGGCTACCTGACCCTTCAGGTGGAAATTGTCATCCCTAAGGGCCGAACATTCGTTTTTGTAACGAGTGAGCTCATCTTTTAATTTCGTGAGTGCATATTCCTGGCTCACTTTTGCGATCTGCTCATCCTTATTCCAGCTGTTCATCTGCTCCTTAATCCCCTTCTTTACTGGGGAAGGTGCGATTACTTTCTTTTTCGGGGAAGACTGATTTGTTGGTTTTCCTATCTCTTCCGTGTTTTTAGTGATGACGACCTCCTCAGAATCGGAGTCATCTGAGCTGTCCAAATCGCTTAGTGGGGCCTTCTCTTCTGCTGTTGATGAGGTAGTGACCGAAGCAGCAGGCTCCAAAATTGTTGCAATAGCCTCTTGTAGTGCTGCGTCTAGATCGACTGTTTCTTCGTTGAAGAAGGACGCGATCACTTTGCCGATGTCTGACGTCGTATAATTGTTAGCCTTTTTGACCGGACATTCGGCGTGGGCGATGTAAAATGCCTCATGCTCTTTGCCTTTCAAAAATTTCAGGCAATGTGTACAGCCGGAAATAACGGCTCTTTCCTCGTGGAAGTGAGGCGTATTCTTATACTTATTAATGTGACGTTTGAATTCGCCACCCCTCTTTATTTCTCCGCAAGAGCACTTTTTAAATAAAAATTTGAGTTGCCTCCCATTTTGTAACTTATGTATCTGTAAAGGAAGGATGAAATAGAATTACTAACAGGCGACATTGGCAGTCATTCTTATAATCATACAGCTAAATTGTGAGATTGGTGGAAAGTGTCGAACCTTTGAATCCGTTACAGGCATTACTCAGAGGGGATCTTATCCCAACTCCAAGGCCTCGGCCCACAAATCCAACCTCCCGCGGACAGAGCGTGCGTCATATCACTGTGTTGGTATCCGGACCCCGATTTTGACATGAAAATCAGTGGATTGTTTACAAAGGTTGCAAATTCCAAGCCGAAGCTTGCCTCCCACAACTTTATAAATGTCTTAGTTGAATTCAGAAGGTTTGAAAACCCCGAAAATTGCCAAGAATAGCGAATTTAAATTTTTCAATTTTTTAGCACTACTTATGAAATTTTATAAGTAGTCTATCACTTAGGGCAGGTCAATAGCGACCGAACCTTTTTTGAATCAAGTCAAACGGACTTGTAGAAGCAAAGTTACAAGCCTTTAAAGTTTTGGAGTCTTTTATGGCCTGGAGACGAAGGCCATCTCCTGGCGAACCTCTAAGTCTGACGGCTTAGCTGATATCAGCAATGAAATTTTCTAAGTCGGTTTCTTACAGAAACTCGGGATTTGGAATGTCCGAAGCTATCATCGGAGCTCAGAGAGACGACTTACCGTTGACAATCTCTCGTCTTAATGAAAAGTCTCCGTCGGTTCCCAGCTTATATAGTGTGTGGCGATCAGCTGATGACGTAATTCCCATCATCCAAACACTAAAAATCCCGTCTATCTCCGGTTCTAGTGCTCCGACTGAGCTGGAAATACACCATTTCCATGTAGAATTTGACGCTGAATCCGAATCTGGCCTCCGTTTTCCCATCCGATGCTTCGTTTTGGCTCTACAGTAGGCAGCCATCGCAAAAATTCTAACTGTCGTTTTTCCGAAAAATGTTGAACATTTTTCTCGCCGATTGACTTGAAACTCTCCGATTGACATGAAACTCACCATACAGATAAAGAATTTCACGCTGATTCCAAATCTGAAATCCGTTTTCCCATCCGATGCTTCGTTTTGAAGCTACAGCCCAAAACGTCTCAAATTCTAACTCTGTCGTTTTTCGCCAATGTCCCAAAATCTTAAATGGCGTCTCACATCTAAACGAAGACAGATAGGAACAAGCCGATTCTTTTACTGAATTTGTCTCACTCTTAGCTTTCAAACGAGCTATCGCACGACAAAATCCGTCCACTGGAAGCCAAAATCGAAGCAAGCTGTCCAGAGGGGGGGGGGACGTCAGTGAAAATTTTTTCTCTCCGATTGAGCTGGAAATACACCATTTCCATGTAGAATTTGACGCTGAGTCCGAATCTGGCCTCCGTTTTCCCATCCGATGCTTCGTTTTGGCTCTACAGTAGGCAGCCATCGCAAAAAATTCTAACTCTGTCGTTTTTTCGAAAAATGTTGAAAATTTTTTCTCTCCGATTGACTTGAAACTCACCATACAGATAAAGAATTTGACGCTGATTCCAAATCTGAAATCCGTTTTCCCATCCGATGCTTCGTTTTGAAGCTAGAGCCCAAAACGTCCCAAATTCTAACTCTGTCGTTTTTCGCCAATGTCCCAAAATCTTAAATGGCGTCTCACATCTAAACGAAGACAGATAGGAACAAGCCGATTCTTTCACTGAATTTGTCTTCTCACTCTTAGCTTTCAAACGAGCTATCGCACGACAAAATCCGTCCACTGGAAGCCAAAATCGAAGCGAGCTGTCCAGAGCGGGGGGGGACGTCAGTGAAAATTTTTTCTCTCCGATTGACTTGAAACTCACCATAGCGATGCAGAATTTCACGCTGAATCCGAATCTGACCTCCGTTTTCTCATCCGATGCTTCGTTTTGACGCTACACACCAAAACGTCCCAAATTCTAACTCTGTCGTTTTTCGAAAAATGTTGAAAATTTTTTCTCACCGATTGCCTTGAAACTCACCCTACCGATGCAGAATTTCACGCTGAATACGAATCCGACCTCCGTTTTCTCATCCGACCACTCCTTCCACTCGAAACAACCCATTTTACAACCCAACATTCAGCAGATTGCACCAAAAACATCACACACTATAGCCTCAAGACTAATCCTGGCGGTCGCCCAAGTCCACCACGACACTCTATCGTTCCAGAGGGGGGGGACTCAGACCCGAAGCACCATGGCGGCCGAGCACGACACTCTGCCGTTCCAGAGGGGGGGACGTCAGCGATGGCGGCCATCTTGCGCTATCTGGTGTTTGTCACTTCCTTACTACTTACAATTGGATTTTATAAATGACTCTACACACAGAAAACTAAATAAGTTAGTGAAAAAATATGACGTGCCCTTTAGAATAGTTCAAAAACCTGGAAAACAAATACGAAGCACTTTCAGTAAGTTCAATTCTCTAAATTCTTCTACTAATTGTAGCTGTAAAATCTGCGAATCTTTAAATAATGATCATGCTTGTGAGAAACGGTATGTTATTTATAAATTCACGTGTTCTTTGTGTGGTGACTTCTACATAGGTTCTACGAACCGTCCTTTTAGATATCGTTTCCAAGAACATTGTCGTAGCATTGACAATAGAGATAGTAAAAGTGCTCTATCGGTTCATATGTCTTCGGTACACTTTGACCACACCAATACTTCTTCCATAGATGCCTTCATTTTGTCATTCATAGATATTCAGAATAATCCAATAAAAACTCGGTTAGCTGAGAGTGAATTGATACACAAATTGAAGCCTAAAATCAATCGGAAAGATGAACTGATGTGAGTGATCATGTCTTCGTATTTAAATGTAATGCATGATCCATTGCAAGTTTTTAAGTGTTGGGTCTTGAGAAAGGCACTGAGTGCAGAAACCGGTCGACCCGTCTCATTTGTATTTTAAATCAATAAATATAACTTCGGCTTAAAAAGAAAGGGAGCGCAGTTTTAATTTTGTGAAACAAAACTTGAAATGAAGAACCTCCCGTGTGCCACCATCAATTT
>CAJQUW010006097.1:0-78155 GCA_907163375.1 Prostheceraeus crozeri | reverse complement strand
TGTAACCGTTTTATGCGCATGTTGAGCGGTTTTATTGAATCAGTTTACGAGGTTGTACTGCATTATTTTATCATGAACTTTTAATGCGCGCTGATTTTAAAGTTGGAGAGTGAGAGTCGTTCAGTCTTTTTGTGATTTAGTCGGATCGTTTGCATTTGCGAGCTAGGTATACTGAAACGACCGACAATTGAGTTGTCAAACAAACCTTCGTCCATTACAGTGGATCCTGCGTCGGAGTTCAGCGTGAGCTTGGGAGGCTCGCTGAGGGTAGGCTGCGAGAGCTGAGCCACACAGGCGACGAGAGTAACCTGTGACCGACAACCTGAGTCATCCCACTGTCCGAGGCAGGTCGAAAGCCGAGGAGAAACCGCCTTGAAGGACGTTGCGGACCGCAGGGCGAAAGCCCCGAGCGAGTGAGTTGGGCGGAGAGGCGAGGATGAAGAGCGAGGAAGCGGCAACAGGAAGCAGAAGCCAGTCCGAAGGGTAAGTGCCTATCCTATACGAATTAATGACCTTGACCGCCATGGCAGTTACATTTGGTTCGGCAGCGGCGGCCGATCCCTCATCAGCTAGCCATGAACATAGTGAGAACTTGTTTAGACATGTTTTACTGATCCGATTATTCGGTAGGTCAGTGTGGCTGTTTTTTCCGGAGTAATTTTGCTCCGTGGTTCCGCAGATTTAAGATGGCACTGGATACGTATCCTGTGCGAGAGAGAAAGTTTTTGCTGTGCTCGAAGTTGAGCGATTGAAGTATACGCTCAGGTTTGTCGAGCACAGGACTCAGGTAGGGCTCATGATACCCTAGAGGATTTGATTCGGCTTCTGCATATTATGTATGCAGAACCCGATCGGTCGAAAGACCTTTCGTGCGAAAAGCGGCGGAAGCCCCCAAATTTTCGCGTGTATCATGAAAAATATTCCTCATTTTAAAGGAGGTGATTTTGAGGTGTGGTATAAGAGGGTGGAGAATGCTCTCGATAGTTATCCTCCGAGAGAGAGGATTTTTCAACTGAGTTCCCTGTTGACCGATGAGGTCTTTGCATTTGTGAGCAACCGCTCAGAAGAGGAGCAGAGTGATTTGACGCTGCTCGTCAAGAGTTTGCGCCGGCAATACTCTAAGACTCCTAGTGCTAGCACGAGCGAAAGAGCTCTTTTATACGCGTACTCAGAAAACAGGTGAGTCCATGCGTGAGTTTGAAGGGGAACTTAGGAAACTGGGGCGCGTGGCTTTCCAGGGTCATTCAGGAAAGAGAACTGGAGTTCTGTATCATCGAGAGAATGATTCAGGGAACTACAAATGTCGAAGTAGCACGCCATTTTGCGGTGACGCCACCTGCAGAAGTGGCTGAAATTTTGCAGGTTGCAGATAGGATTCGGGAGATTCCTCTTTTGTCTGCCGGGCCTTTCCGACCGAATTCTAGCGATAATTCGATCATCCAGTCGAGGCAAGTAAGTCCTTCGAACCACACAGTGCGGTCGCAAGACCGTGGTGTATCAGGTGGTGCCAGTACCGACAGGAACTGGCGCAAACCGCGGGAGCTGTTCAGGAATCAACAAATATTTGATAAGAGGATCCCCAGATCTCCGACGCCACCACGAGCGGAAGCTTTCCGAGGAAGCAATAACCGAGAGTCCGCTGCAAGATGTTTTGCGTGCGATCGCGAAGGACATTTTCGACGGAATTGTCCATTTCGTGATTTAACGAATAAGCGAGGCCAAAGAAGTAAGTTTCGATCTTCCTCCAGGCGAAATTGGTCTCGCGGAGTGTTCATTGTCTGGGACTGCGAAAAAGAAGGGCAGTAAGAATGTCATTGAATTTGCGATCGCCCATCGTAGAGGATGGGGCTTGTTAGATAGCGGCGCCGATCGTAGTGTCGTGCATATAAACCTAGCGAGAGAGGTTGGGGCTAAAATTGATAGCTCTAGACGCCCCGCGCTACGAGACGCGGAGAAAAAGACCGTTACAAGTTGCAGGAATTTGCGAGCTGAAAGTGAATTTGGGTTCAGAAATTTGCAACTATGATTATGTCGTGGGCCAATGAAATAAGCTACGATATTATTTTCGGGCAGGATTTCCTTACAGAATTTAATATTGACATGTTGAACAGCCGTGGAGTTATCATGTTCGCGAGAACTGGTACGACTGTTAACATGAGAACGCGAGTCGATGTATTGGATACAGAAGTGAGTTTAATTGAGGAGACGACAGTCCCTCCGTTTTCTGCAGTCTATTGCAAGGCTATTTGTCAAAACTGGTCCAAGAGAGCGATTCTGGGGGTGGTGACGCCTTTGCAAAGTTTACCGGAAGGTATTCTTATGGCAAATGGTGTAGTGCAGACAGATAATGGTAAAGTATGGCTTCAATTGCTTAACATTACTCATTCAGAGGTGAAAATTCCTTCAGGGGTGCATTTTGCGCAGTTTGAACCAATTGAGGAAGTTCTAACGGTAACTGAAGAGTCTACGTTGAAAGCTCATAAATCTAATGTTGAAGTGGCGATAGACCAAATTCGTCAAGGTACCTTGTCGAAAGATGAGGTTCGCAAAGCGGAAGCTTTACTTCGTGAGTTTGCCGATGTTTTTGTCGAGGAAGGAAAACCGTTAGGTAGAATAATAAATAGAACAACCGTTCCATCACACAATAAATACAGGCATGAGTCCTCCTATTAAAGTCAGAGGACGGAGAATTCCTCCTCATCAGCGAGCAGATGTTGACAAGATGGTGGATGAAATGTTGCGAGATGATGTAGTCAGACCTAGTAATAGTCCGTGGTCAAGCCCGATTTTATTAGTAAAGAAGAAAGATGGATCTTTGCGATGTTGTGTGGATTTTCGGCAAATTGAACGAGATAACGGTGAAAGATGCTTACCCGTTGCCAAGAGTGGACGAAGTTTAGACTCTTTGGCAGGAGCGAAGTATTTTACAGTGCTAGACCTGAAGTCGGGTTATTGGCAAGTGCCGTTGGATGAAAACTCCAAGGAAAAGACAGCTTTCGCTACTCACAGGGGCCTTTACGAGTTCAATGTGCTTCCGATGGGTCTTACAACTGCCCCCGCCGTTTTTGCCAGACTGATGAACAACGTATTGGCTGGGCTAACTTGGGACGCCTGTTTAGTCTATTTGGACGACACTATTGTAATGGGGCGTTCGTTTGAAGAACATATGCATAATTTGGTTCTCGTTCTGGAGAGATTTCGTAGAGCGAACCTCCAACTCAACCCCAAGAAATGCCAGTGGTTTAAAAAAATCGGAAGTGAAATATTTGGGACATGTCGTTTCTGCGGATGGTGTCCATACTGACAAAACGACGATTGAAAAGGTTATGAATTGGCCACGCCCGGATTCCCAAAAGAAATTGCGGGGTTTTATTGGGCTTTGCAGCTATTACCGCCGTTTTATCAAAGGGTTTGCAAGTATAGCGGAACCGTTGCACAGAATTACTGGCAAGAATGCAAAGTTCATTTGGACAGATGAATGTGAGAATGCCTTCATAAAATTGAGACAGGTGTTATGCTCAACTCCAGTGTTGACGCTTCCAGACTTTTCTGCGAAAGCAGGGAGTTTCGTTTTAGACACAGACGCAAGTGATAGAGCCATTGGATGTGTCCTGTCTCAAAAAGATGAAAATGGTTTAGAGAGGGTAATCGCTTACGGTAGTAGATGCTTGACGAAGGCTGAAAGGAATTATTGTGTTACACGGAGGGAGATGTTGGCAATGGTGTATTTCATTCATGATCTTCGAGCCTATCTCCTGGGACGTCCTTTCATCCTGCGTACGGATCACAGCGCGTTAACTTGGCTCAATTCCTTCAAGGAGCCAACAGGACAAGTGGCTAGGTGGATCCAGAAGCTTCAAGAATATCAATTTAAGATTGAATACCGGCCCAACCCCAAGCATACGAATGCCGATGCTTTATCGAGGCGCCCCCATCGTTCTCACGGTGACTGTCCAACTTGTTCAAAAGAGGAGCAGAGCCGACATTCCAAATCGCAGTCATAACATGGCCTTACGGCTGGTCAGCCGAAGATTTGAAGTCCGCACAGTTGCAATTCTCAGCGAGTGCCCATGCAATATCATGGATTCGACAAGGGCGTAGCGCTCCTCCGCAAATGACAAGTACTCATGGAATTGAGGAGATGTCCAAGTTTATCAAGCAATTTCCCTTTATGGCTTTGATTGAAGATGTTTTACACGTCAGATTTCCAGAAGATGAGGGCTGGAGGGTAGTCCTGCCTCCATCCTTTAGGGAGCAAGCCCTGCAGCAGTACCATAATAATCCAGTGGGAGGCCACACAGGCAAGGAGTCAACATTCCGAAAGATCAGCCTACGATTCTGGTGGCCTGGATTGCGGAAAGATGTCGACAGATGGGTAACAAGTTGCGGAGTGTGTGGAGAGTGTCGGGGACCTAATCCCAAGACAGTAGCACACCTAAGGCCAATTCCTGCTGAAGAGCCGCTGGCTAGATTATCTCTGAACATAATTGGACCTTTAAACCGGACTGCTAATGGCAATAGGTTTATCCTAACGATGGTGGATGCGTTTACCAAGTGGGCAGAAGCGGTGCCGCTGAAGGATCATTCAGCTAAGACGGTAGCATCTACCATACTCAAGTATTGGGCGGCTCGTTATGGCGTGCCGAAGGAAATTTTGACAGACCAAGGCCCTGAGTTCGAATCGGCGCTCTTCCGGCAATTATGCATATTGCTGGGCATTAAAAAATTGCGCTCCAGTCCTTATCATGCAATGGGAAATGGAGCCGTGGAAAGATTGAATCGGACAGTAAAGAATCTTCTTCTTTCACATACTGATCGCGACAGAGCAAAGTGGGACGAGACTTTGGATTTTTGCATGTGGGCCTATCGATCAAATATTCATTACTCGACGGGCTATTCGCCGTCAAGATTATTCATGGGAAGAGAAATGAGATTCCCAATCGATGTCATATTAGAGTCTATTCCATCTTCAAATATGGAGGCGGAGGATTATGCAGAGTGGCTTCAGGCCAGCATTCGCTCCGCTGGCCAAGTAGCGCGAGATAACCTGGCGGCAGCCAGAAGGCATCAGAAACACTTCTACGACCGGAGAGCTACGAAAGTACCTCAGTACAGGTCGGGGGATTTAGTCTGGCTGCACTCGGAGGTGCCGACCGGACCATGCCCGAAATTGTCAAGATCTTGGCGAGGGCCTTATCTTGTATCTCGAGTTATGAGCGCTACCAACGTGGAAGTGGCAGATCCGGCACGGCCGGGCAGGTACCAAGTGGTCCATGTGAATAGAGTTAAGCCGTGCCCGATAGATGTTCGTCTGGATCAAGGAGATCATACACGGCATTCCTCTGAGACTACTGAGGTGGAAGCTCAGCAAGAAATGCTTCCCTATTTCCGAGAGGAAATTGAGGTAGATCCAGGTATTGACTTGGAAGTGCATATTCCGGATCCGGACATACCCCTGGCAGAGAGGGATGTCCCGACGGAAATTAATGAACCTCAATCGGTCATTTCAAATCTTCCTCCGCTGTCTCCTATACCGGAAGGTGTAGAGGATGTCAGTTTAGGGGAAGTGATTGACCTTGAATCTGTGAGCGAGAATTTCTCCGATGAATTCGATTGTAGTGATCTTTTTCATTTACAGATGGCGGTTGACCCCCGCCGCCGCGCCCTGGCTTAGGCCCGCTTTCGGTCGAGACCTGCGAGGGTTGGGGTCAGCAGCTCGTGAGGAACTTCATTAGAGGCGAGAGCCTCAACGTCCTCATGGGGGTGTCGGACCCGACCCTCGAGGAGTGGTTGACGAAAGTCACTACCTGGGCACTAAGCTCGCTCCGACGGTTTTTCAAGAACCGGTTGCGGGATCGGCGCGATCTAGTGCGCCAAAAGTTAGCCGAGGTGGAGGGTCGGGTGCAGCGGTGGTTTCGCTCCCACCCTTATCTGCACGACCCGGTTCAGCAAGAAGCAGCCGCGCTCTTCTCCGAGGTGCGGCAGCGCCTAGCGGCTCCCCGGGAGGCTCCAGCCGAGCGTCCAGCGCCTGCCGCTCCGACCTCCGCGCGTGGAGGCTCCGAGGCCGCCCTGGTGACGGAAGTCACTAGGAGGGTCTTGGAGACCCTTCGTCGAGAAGGGATGGCGGCCGCCAGGGACGCCAGGCCGAGCCGACCGGTGGCTAGCTACGCGCAAGCTGCAGCCACGCCGTCGCCTCATCCGTCGCCTCGTCCGACGCCACCGTTGTCGCGGCAGCCTTCTCCTGCGGCGCGTCGCAACCGCCGCCGGCCAGCTGGGGCAGACTCCACCGCCCGAAAGGACGGAGTGGTCCTGGTGATAGGGGACTCAAATTTTGTGAGGTACCCTTTCACGCGCAGGCCTTTCTGGTCAATCGCTGTCCCGGGACTCACGGTTGCGAGAGCGGCCAAGAGCTTTCGGGATGCCGCGGATCTTCCTCGGCAGGTCTCCGCGGTCCTAGTGGGTGTTGGCGTTAACAACACCAAACGCAGCCCCTCAGTTAGGGAGGACCTCGAAGACCTGCGGAGGGAGGTCCGGCGACGCTACCCAGACGCGCTAATTTACCACGTGGAGGCTCCGGCGGCTAAGCTGAAAGGCGAGGCCAGGCTGGCGGTGGAGGCGGTGAACCGCGAGGCTCGAGCCGCGTTCGGACGCCAGATCCCCTTCGATCCGGCGATTCGTAACGGGAGAAATCCTCACTACACGGACCGTGAGCGAAGAGATCTCGGCCGGAAGGTCCTACGCTACATCGCGCGCGAGGTTCCCTCGGTCCGTCGTGCGTAAGCCTGGTAGGTCTACGTCGTTCGTTCGTTTGACGCGGGAGCGTCAAATTTTTTACCGGGGGAGGGATGATGTAACCGTTTTATGCGCATGTTGAGCGGTTTTATTGAATCAGTTTACGAGGTTTTACTGCATTATTTTATCATGAACTTTTAATGCGCGCTGATTTTAAAGTTGAGAGTGAGAGTCGTTCAGTCTTTTTGTGATTCTAGTCGGATCGTTTGCTTATGCGAGCTAGTATACTGAAACGACCGACAATTGAGTTGTCAAACAAACCTTCGTCCATTACAGTGGATCCTGCGTCGGAGTTCAGCGTGAGCTTGGGAGGCGCTGAGGGTAGGCTGCGAGAGCTGAGCCTCACAGGCGACGAGAGTCACCTGTTGACCGACAACCCGACGTCATCCACACTGTCCGAGGCGAAAGCCGAGGAGAACCGCCTTGAAGACGTTGCGACCGTAGGGCGAAAGCCCCGAGCGGTGAGTTGGGCCGACGAGGCCGAGGAAGAAGAGCGAGAGCGGCAACAGGAGCAGAGCCAGTCCGAAAGGGTAAGTGCCTATCCTATACGATTTAATGACCTTGACCGCAGGCCAGTTACATAATTAATAACTTTCGTTGATTGAATTGAATTAACAAAAGTTATTTGTTTAAACGTTAATAATTTTAAATTCCTACCCTCCTCTTAACTCTGAACTTTTTCCTTTGTAATGATGGCACCATTTCATCAAAAAAATCATATGATATTGATTATGTATGATTAAATCGGGCACCAGTAGCTTTTTGTGTTCTGTCTTGCTCGCACAATTGGAAAGTTTCTTTTAGGCGCAACTTTCCTCCTACTTTTTTGCGTGAGTGATGTGGCTACTACAATCAGGAATAAAGAAAAAATAAACATTTCTGAGTATAGACTGCAGAGTGCCAGTATTGACTTGTTACTTTTTCTTGCTTAAACTTTGCTTGGTCTTGCTTCGTCCCTTTTGGCTCTTCTTGGAAATTTAATGATTTCTCATGCGAATCAAACTAATTTTCAGGCTGGTTACAAACAACAAGCAAGGTCAGAATGAAAAATTGATAAAGTACAAGCATAGCCATAGCGTCCAAGATATTTACTCAATCAACGCAACCAACACCACAAACTAATGTCAATGATCACAAGGGATGCGCAATTCAGTCCCCATCCTGCTACATGCCCTGCAACGGACACAGCAGGCTCTCAAAGTTGACCTAATTTCACGGATTTTACGAAATTTGACCATCTCCTCTACTAATTTCAAGCATAGCCATAGCGTCCAAGATATTTACTCAATCAACGCAACCAACACCACAAACTAATGTCAATGATCACAAGGGATGCGCAATTCAGTCCCCATCCTCCTGCATGCCCTGCAACGGACACAGCAGGCTCTCAAAGTTGACCTAATTTCACGGATTTTACGAAATTTGACCATCTCCTCTACTAATTTCAAGCATAGCCATAGCGTCCAAGATATTTACTCAATCAACGCAACCAACACCACAAACTAATGTCAATGATCACAAGGGATGCGCAATTTAGTCCCCATCCTGCATGCCCTGCAACGGACACCGCAGGCTCTCAAAGTTGACCTAATTTCACGGATTTTACGAAATTTGACCATCTCCTCTACTAATTTCAAGCATAGCCATAGCGTCCAAGATATTTACTCAATCAACGCAGCCAACACCACAAACTAATGTCAATGATCACAAGGGATGCGCAATTCAGTCCCCATCCTCCTACATGCCCTGCAACGGACACAGCAGGCTCTCAAAGTTGACCTAATTTCACGGATTTTACGAAATTTGACCATCTCCTCTACTAATTTCAAGCATAGCCATAGCGTCCAAGATATTTACTCAATCAACGCAACCAACACCACAAACTAATGTCAATGATCACAAGGGATGCGCAATTCAGTCCCCATCCTCCTACACGCCCTGCAACGGACACAGCAGGCTCTCAAAGTTGACCTAATTTCACGTATTTTACGAAATTTGACCATCTCCTCTACTAATTTCAAGCATAGCCATAGCGTCCAAGATATTTACTCAATCAACGCAACCAACACCACAAACTAATGTCAATGATCACAAGGGATGCGCAATTCAGTCCCCATCCTGCTACATGCCCTGCAACGGACACAGCAGGCTCTCAAAGTTGACCTAATTTCACGGATTTTACGAAATTTGACCATCTCCTCTACTAATTTCAAGCATAGCCATAGCGTCCAAGATATTTACTCAATCAACGCAACCAACACCACAAACTAATGTCAATGATCACAAGGGATGCGCAATTCAGTCCCCATCCTCCTGCATGCCCTGCAACGGACACAGCAGGCTCTCAAAGTTGACCTAATTTCACGGATTTTACGAAATTTGACCATCTCCTCTACTAATTTCAAGCATAGCCATAGCGTCCAAGATATTTACTCAATCAACGCAACCAACACCACAAACTAATGTCAATGATCACAAGGGATGCGCAATTCAGTCCCCATCCTCCTACATGCCCTGCAACGGACACAGCAGGCTCTCAAAGTTGACCTAATTTCACGGATTTTACGAAATTTGACCATCTCCTCTACTAATTTCAAGCATAGCCATAGCGTTCAAGATATTTACTCAATCAACGCAACCAACACCTCAAACTAATGTCAATGATCACAAGGGATGCGCGAAAGCCTCCGCTTGTGGGGATGTCATCATGAACTGTGTTCCACAAGGTAACCGATCGAATAGTCATTTCCTAGTAAACCATTGTTTGCGAAATGATTTCACAGTTGATGGATCTGGTTCATGGATATCCATGTTTACCAGAAGAGCGTTGTTATCAACAGCTAACCGTCGCAAGGCACACTTAGACAGAAAGAAGTCTCAGTACTTCATTTATTTCTGAGATGGCAGGAAGAATGTGAGGAGGGAGATAACTCCTCAAAACGTCTATGCAATATCTTGCTCTTATTACAGTAATCGCAGTGAAAGTAATTTCAGAAAAATCTTAGTACACCTAAAGATTTGTAAAGAGGAGAATGAAACAAGGTGTCCCATCTTCCTGAAATACTTCAGGCTTGATAAGACTAAAGACTTAAAGGTAAAACCACATGCGAATTCAAAGTGGAAGCGACCATTTCAACTTGCTAGGAAATCAACTTTGAATAAAATTATGGATGAGGTGTCACATCCTAATGCAAATATACTCAAAATTTGTTTTAGGAGAGGAAGTTCCCCGTGATCGCCGACAAATTTATAACCAAAAATGTAATAACAGGGAGCATATAGTAAAACCTACTGATGAGATAGGTGAGTGTCTGCAGAAGTTAAGTCTACAGTGAAAGAGGTCTTGGAGAAGACAGATTTCTCCAAAGTATAATTTGTCATGACTATCCCATAAACATTTTGTTTAATGACCAACAAATGACCGACGTCAAGCGTTTTACAACCACAGAAGGTGGAACAGCCCTGTGCATAGATACAACGTTTGATGTCGGTGATTTCTATTTGACAACTACGACGTTTAAAGAAATACCTCTCTTGAAGAACAAGGACCAAGGGATCCCAACATTCATTGGTCCTTCTATGATACATTATTCGAAAGACACGAACACTTACGCTCATCTTCTTTTTGAATTACGCAAAATGATTCGTGTTGATGAAGATATTTTATTCATTGGAAGTGACGATGACAAAGCCCTGAGCGCTGCCATTTCCCTATGTTTTGAGGGAACACGACATTTATTGTGCGCTAGACATATACAAGAAAATATTGAGCGTTACCTACAAAATAAAGGTCATCCGATGAATTTCAGAACAGCTATCATCAATGACATATTTCATGAGAAGAAAGGTTTTACGTATGCCGATGATAGTGTTACACGATTGCTGCAATTGTATTATTGTATTCTGAGTGAGATACAAATGAAAAGAAATTAAATATTACCCACCCAAAGTCATTTTCTGATTGGTTTCGCCAATATCAAGGAAGTCGCTGTATCGATAGCAGTATGTCTCAATTAAGAGCTATGGGTATCGACAAATTATTTAGAAATAATACACAAGAGGCGAACCATTAAAGATTTCCTTGGCAAGAAATGCCACGTTTTGGAGTTTATAGATAAGTTCAAGGAGGTCATTATGTTACAACAAATCGAAAGAGTTCGAGCTACCAAGAATCTCAATGACTATACACTGCAGGAAGAATACAAGGAAAAAATGACATAAAAGATCCTTCTAGTTTAGAAACTCATCTAAAGTGTGATCCCATCGTAAATGGGAATGATTCCGATGATATATATTCCAAGTATAGGAATGTATATTATCGTGCAACAAGAAATGCATAACAAAAAGGTTCCCTTACTTTGATTAAAGCTTAATTCAAATAACAGCAGTACAGAGAGCATCATTGAATTCCATGGTTCCCGTGGGTATGGGCTGGGAATGGCTGTTGAGGCCATCCCCACAGCTCCCATAGCACTTCTATGGGGATTCTGAAGATTTTTGACATTCACTAGAAGCAATCAGAACTGACATCATATCACACAATCAACTTCGATGTTGAATTACGAAGTATCACGCAGCCTACCCATCTCCCACTTAAAATGCATGAGATATCAATGCTGATCATTCTCACATTGGCAACACACGTTCAATAATTTTGGATGATAATGATTTCCGGTGTGTCAAGGACGTCTGAAGTGGAATAATTCTTCAAGTTTCTTTTACTGCAGAGCCGAATGGAGACTTACAAATATTTGCTCTAATAGTATAAGTAACTCAGATAAAATTATTTGTGATATAATTAAGCTTGCGTGATCAATACTATTAATCATTATCAACCTAGATTTTAAACTAATTACGATATAGAAGACCTGTTGGGTCCAGTCCAAAAAGCAAGACATATGAAATGTTGAATGATTTTCGTCGGATACATGAACAGTGTGATAAAGATTTCTCACACCAAATCATCCAACTGTAAGCCATCTACTCGCATTGCAGTCATAGTTATAATGAAAGCTCAGATTTTTCACTTTTCCACGACTTGTCAGAACTATCATTTTCATCTGATAGGCATCCTTAACTGCACACTTAAGTGTTCCTCAATAAATGGTTCATTGTGCTGCATTTCATCACCATACACAAATGGGTCAACAACATCCTCCCAATTATTGTGCAATAATTCGGTGACATGAGTGGTCGAGAAACAGCAAAATCTATATATTAGTAGATTAGATTAATTCAAAGTTTTTTCCTTCACCACGTGTATATATAGTCGATTTCTGCTGCGAAACAATTCTTGACTTGAGATGCATAAACACCAAACTCGCTTTAATATTTTACTTCTTTATCGGCATTGATGGAGATAGAATTGTCAATGATTGCTGCATTAATTCAATTAACGAATATTAAACGGGAATATTCACACATATGAACATGGCATGATCCCCTGAGCAATGAGCGATGGCTATAACACACACTGGTAGACTGCAAACATATAGTGAAGGCCTACATGAGAATTTTTGACAGGTGGCTTTTTGTGACAGAGTGACCATTTTGAAGTACTGGAAGTGTAGCAACATATGAATATTTTTTATTTACGTTCAACCCTGTCTTTGTATGCTGATTGACTTCCTATTATTTGAAAATAGCACCATTATAAGCAATCAAACGAATAAAAAATCCTCACATTAGGAACCCCAAATGCCAACTTACTGCCCAGGACTATATTCTCACAGATGGAACACGTGAAACTCGTATATAATCTATCAAAACAGCCAAATAAATGCACTTAAAATTATTTGCAGTAAAAATCGAGTCTACACGGAAAGCAGGTGACTGAAAATATTGTGGGGACATTAAGGTCCTTCAAGCCATAAACTAACAGTTAAAATTTCAATAGATATATTGATAAATATTCATGCTTGCTTTTGTGAAACATTCTGCACTTAATCACGATTTTCTACAGCGAGGAATTTAAGCATAGTTTTTTTGAAATGAATGTGTGTATATTTCTTGAGAAGCCTTCGCACAACATGTATACGCGATGTAATGTAAGCCTATGTTTGATTTTACTTGATGTAGACCGGTTGCTTAGTGAATCAAATAACACCGAATCTCAAAACAGCGAACGGTAAAAAGGCAAATATAAGAAACATCAAAATTTCAAAATAGCGAAATATAAAAATGGCGCACTATGCCTATGCAATGGTCGAGTGTTGTGCAGAACTAAGCACATACTCGTATTGATATTTGATCTCAACATTTAATAAGGCCATGTTTCCTTTAGTCCACATGTAGCTGTTGAATTTTTATGCAAACGTGTTTCCTTTAAGGGAACATTAATGCAAAAATTGTACCCTTAAAATAGTCCTGTAGCGAAATGAAGTAGGATCGACATGGTCAATAACTAGGGTAAGTGAACCAAAAATCCAAAGTGAGTAAAAGAGGAAGTTTGAAAAACACAAGCTGATCAATAACCGATTTGTTATAAAAGCAAAGAAATAAAGACAATGTCGTCATACTAATAAAAAGAAGCATTTCGAGATAGAATCACGTTTTCGGCAAACTACGTTATGGTAGTTTTATGGAAAAAGGGTGTCATGTGTCATGAATCATTAAAGAATTAAAAGCGGAATGAGAAGAACCTATGCAAATTGTACGTGTAAGCTGGCAGCAGACGACAAAAACTTACGAATCAGTCGAGATAGATAAAGAACACCTATCTGCCAATGCAACCAAATGATTCTGGCAAATGTAAATTTGTGAGTCAAATACGTGTGCATAGCGGGCTCTATTCCTTTCTTAAACGAGCATTTAGTTAACTTTTCGGTACAATAATTTCTAGGTGGCAAGTCAGAATCAAGGCTTAATAGAAAATGCTGCAATTTTAAAGAGCAATAGGCCTATACCGAAGATAGCAAAGAAAGGTCATAAAAGTCATAATACGCAATCGGTGACAGTCCAGGACTCCCATTCCGCATCTCTGGAGTCAAATACGGCCGTCGGATCGTTGAATGCTGTGCAGAAGTTGCACTGAAATGGAGATATTGGACATCAATCATTCTGTGTGAACAAGAGCAACATATTAATTAAGGGCTTATCCTGTGGGGGTGTAGGGATTCTGTGAGGATGCCCACATGTTTTTCTGTGGGCATGCGGTAGGGTGGGGATTCAAATATCAATCCCCACGAAAACCCTGCTAAATTCACATTATCAGAAATATCAGTCAGATGAATTTAATTATGTTGTGACTTAGAACAAGTGCGTTATTGATCCACCGACTTCCTTTCCTAACGATTGAAATAAATGCAGACTTCACACACAACTAAATAACTGCAATCCCTTGGCCACCAGACCACATCCTCAGAGTAACTTCCAAAAAAGTATTATCACTTGAATCTTTCTCTGTATCTTATCTCCATTTTTAATGACATCCTTCGACCACCACAACCGCTTTGATATACCAAAAGAGAACTGATCGTTCCTCCTACTGGGGCAAAAACTAAATTGCGTATCCTTTGAGATCATTGACATTAGTTTGTGGTGTTGGTTGCGTTGATTGAGTAAATATCTTGGACGCTATGTCTATGCTTGAAATTAGTAGAGGAGATGGTCAAATTTCGTAAAATCCGTGAAATTAGGTCAACTTTGAGAGCCTGCTGTGTCCGTTGCAGGGCATGTAGGAGGATGGGGACTGAATTGCGCATCCCTTGTGATCATTGACATTAGTTTGTGGTGTTGGTTGCGTTGATTGAGTAAATATCTTGGACGCTATGGCTATGCTTGAAATTAGTAGAGGAGATGGTCAAATTTCGTAAAATCCGTGAAATTAGGTCAACTTTGAGAGCCTGCTGTGTCCGTTGCAGGGCATGTAGGAGGATGGGGACTGAATTGCGCATCCCTTGTGATCATTGACATTAGTTTGTGGTGTTGGTTGCGTTGATTGAGTAAATATCTTGGACGCTATGGCTATGCTTGAAATTAGTAGAGGAGATGGTCAAACTTCGTAAAATCTGTGAAATTAGGTCAACTTTGAGATCCTGCTGTGTCCGTTGCAGAGCATGTAGGAGGATGGGGACTGAATTGCGCATCCCTTGTGATCATTGACATTAGTTTGTGGTGTTGGTTGCGTTGATTGAGTAAATATCTTGGACGCTATGGCTATGCTTGAAATTAGTAGAGGAGATGGTCAAATTTCGTAAAATCCGTGAAATTAGGTCAACTTTGAGAGCCTGCTGTGTCCGTTGCAGGGCATGTAGCAGGATGGGGACTGAATTGCGCATCCCTTGTGATCATTGACATTAGTTTGTGGTGTTGGTTGCGTTGATTGAGTAAATATCTTGGACGCTATGGCTATGCTTGAAATTAGTAGAGGAGATGGTCAAACTTCGTAAAATCCGTGAAATTAGGTCAACTTTGAGAGCCTGCTGTGTCCGTTGCAGGGCATGCAGGAGGATGGGGACTGAATTGCGCATCCTTTGTGATCATTGACATTAGTTTGTGGGTTTGGTTGCGTTGATTGAGTAAATATCTTGGACGCTATGGCTATGCTTGAAATTAGTAGAGGAGATGGTCAAATTTCGTAAAATCCGTGAAATTAGGTCAACTTTGAGAGCCTGCTGTGTCCGTTGCAGGGCATGTAGGAGGATGGGGACTGAATTGCGCATCCCTTGTGATCATTGACATTAGTTTGTGGTGTTGGTTGCGTTGATTGAGTAAATATCTTGGACGCTATGGCTATGCTTGTGCTTTATCAATTTTTCATTCTGACCTTGCTTGTTGTTTGTAACCAGCCAATTTTCTAGATAAAATCGACTCCGAAGCACCCAAAGTAAATATAAATAATTTGACCGCTTTTTTTGTGTGGATGATTTCTACTTTATTTTTATGAGGCAATTTTTAACCACTCCGGTGTAATAACCACTGCCACTTTTTTGAGTTTTTATGTTTGTCTGAAATTGCTCGGCGTAGTTCGGTCAACTTCAGAAGCGTGTTTTGTCTCTGAAATTGAAAGATTTCAACAACTGCGACGATCTACTGTCACTTTCCCACTTGTCAGAGTGCTTGCAAATGCATGTCAAGCAAAACTGAGCTTTGTGAAAAGCAGAACGCCTCATACTAGACAGGAGGTTTGCTGTTTTTGGCTGATACAGTAGCTTTGTGGCATGCATTTCGTTAAACTTCACAAAAGAAGACTAAAGTTACAATATCACAAAGGCACACTTCATTGTTCATTGTTCAAATATGACTCTTCCTTCTTCTTCTTCCGAGCTTTCTGACGATGGTCGCTCCTGGATTGCTTCGAAGCCCTGGGTCCTCGTTGTTCCGTCCTGGCATCTTCACGTCCACGAAGGGTAGGTAGTTTATCGTTTGAGTTTGGTGTGGCCGAGGAAAGTTATGAGTGCGTTGAGTGTTGTTTTGTTGTTGATTAACTGGTCGATGTGTTCAAATGGGATATCTTCTGATCTCAGGCCTAAGTCTAAGCAAAAATTTCCGGGTGGGCGAATTCCCAGTTATTTCACAGAAGAGAGTTCGGAAGTTCGGTTTTGAATTGGCACTAGAAAATCTTAAAATTAAGGATATGATAAACTTCACTGTATTTTTTATAACATCACCTCCCATGTGCTTCGAAAGTTTACAAACAACAAAACAAAACTAGTAACCGACCGAAATAATACCGGTATTTATATACCTTACAGAAAAATTGCTTCTCATCACACAATGACAAATTAGGTCAAACTCTGAAATACACAGTAAAACATATATTACAAAATGCGTGAGTGACGGAATTAGGAGAGGCATAATATACATTTTTGGCCCTATTTGATAAACGCAAACGAAAAATGCAAACAGCGGAAGTTTCACGAAATCAGTCATTTCAGAAAAAAAGTCATTCACAGTCAAACGTTGATGTTTGTCCCCTAAAAAACTTTTTCATAAAGGCGCGTTGTTCATACTTTTCGGGGTTCGGCTCCTTGTAGCGACGTTGCTTTGACTGCAAGAAAGCAGCAACCGATGGACGAGGGTCAAAATGACAGGTTCCTGGCCCGTTCAGTGAGATCATTAGTCTGTCGTTCACTCCTTGCAGTGACATACTCAGTCTTCGATCACTTCTGAAATTATTGTAGTGAGAGACAGTTCTTTCTACAGTCATTGAATGCGGCACAGCTTTTATGAAAAGATCAACCAGCAGACCTAATGGTGATGGACTCTTGGCGAAACAAGATATCATCTGAAACCTTTTCTTCAGAGATAATTGAGGATCAGCAAGATCTGAGTGCATTAGGAATAAATCGATGCACTGATCCATAAAACACTGAACTGAACCCATTTTCAGTTTTTCCAGAAATGTTCGTCCATTTGCAGCCATTTCTTCAGCATTTCGGGATTCAAACATGGCTTTCAATTCAGATATTACCTTATTTTGGTCTTCATCGATCCTCTTTTCGAGATGATGTTTTAATGTCAGCACCACTTCTTGACGCACCGCTAAGATCGATCTAGAAGAGGTCGTCACAAATCGATTGTGTACTTTTCTGGGTTGCTGTGCCAGCGGAATTTCGCAATCACTGTCTTCCACTGATCCGTCCGTCAGCAAGCAGCAATTTTCCTCTGCTCCTCCTGGATAAGGCTTTGCTTCCATGATAGCAATTCTATGTATATATCTGTCTTGAATTTCAGGGACGTCAAACAGTAACAAGTCGGCTCTCTGAAATTCCTTTTGGAGGCACGACAAATGATGCAGAAGATCTGTCATAAGACTTGTCAGACGATATTGAATTCCATCACGTTCCCACATTTTAAGATAACCATCAGCTTGTCGACGTGCAGGAACTTCATCAGCAGAGACGGATAGCTCGTCCCATGCTGCAATACAAGCCTGGTAATTTACCAACATGCAAGAACACATGTCATGAATATGCTCTGCAAAACGTACATCTGGGGGATTCACGAAGGCTTTGAAGGTGATGTTAAGGGAGTTACAGTACTTCCTTACACACTTTGTTCTCGTAGAAGACATGCGGAAATACTTGACCGATTCCTTCAACTGTGAATACCATCGCTTTATCTCAGCTACACTGGTCACCATATCATGGAATGCCAAGTCTGTCCGGTGGCATATACACCATATGCACAAGACAAACCGATTCAGCTCATCTTGGAGTTTCCTCCAAAGGCCACTTTTTGGTCCGGTATTGGCAGCTTCACCGTCAGTTGATAATGCCAGGAGTTTGGAAAAGATGTTCTCAAAATTTATCGGTGCAGCATCACAGAGAAGATCGCCATCCTCATCAAAGTTGTCCGTAAATTGTAGTGAGAACGCTGCTAGGTCGCCAGGAGATTCAAGACTTCTTCCAACAGCTTCCAGAAGACATGCTGATCCCTTTCCAGCTGGCTCCATCGCAGCAAGAAAGACAGTGGATATCTTATGGTCTTTGATTATCCGCGCATTCACGAACTTCACCCCTAGTTGTTGTCGATCCGATGATCCATCTATCTGTACACCATATGCATCACACGAGTTGACTTTTTGCAAAGTTGCCTCTTTGACCTTGTCGGCAATGCAGCGAAGCATTTCAAAGTAGACATCCGGGTCTCGGTAATGCATCTCAAGAGCACTTGGTTCAAAGTTGGTGAATGGTGAATCCCAGTCTGCAGAAAATTGATCAATAAGTTTATCGGATAACTCGGATGTTAGACTTCTCGACGGCCAGGAGAAAGCAGAAAGAGTCTCACACGTTGTATCATTATAAACGTCCATCGCAAGTTTCACCAATTTCTTAACTTCCTGAACCCTGTATTTTTTGAATAACTTCAACCACGGATGCTTGTCAGTTTGGTTCTTAAAAGCTTCAGAAAGCTTTCTAGCATCTGCAGCTGCTTGATGTGGCTTACCTTTGAGATGTTCAATCAATCTCATTGCACCACTTTCACCTTCTGTTCGAGCTCCAGTTGAATATGGAACGATTTGATTGTTTCCCGTTGCAGCTCTTGCTTCATTTTCGTGTGCCGCACAAATCGCACATTTGACCATAATTCTTGTCCTTTTCCCTTCTTTTTCCTTTGACTTTATCAGAAAGGGATGTAAACTTAGCAATCGATCAACTGAAAGGGGCAAACCACGGAACATGGCGACCGAGGACGTACATTTAGTCATCATAGACGTGCTTGTTTGCGTAGATGATCTTGAAGTTTCAATTGTGCTTTGATCTTGAAGTTTCGGCGATGACGGGGAATCTTGAGGAGGTCGGTCATGAGCTGGTTTCTCTTGGGGTTCCTTTGATACATCCTGGACAGGGGGTCGTTGACTTTGAAAAAATTGAGTTATTTTTGTAATCTTCCTACTCTTAGCAGGTGGTACATCAGACATCTGAAACGTAATGAGAAATTCTTAGTAAGATATAGTCATTCAAACTTTGAGCAAGGGTTCATTTAGGCTGCATTGCTTAAATGATTTTAAGATTGAAAATTTTCATATCAATGTAAGTTATGCATGCAACGCTAAAAAAATTCTAAGTGTGGCATTCAAAAAGAAATTTGAGCAGGGGTTCGTTTAGGGCTGAGCCCAGACATTCAATTAGCTGCAGATTTAGAATTTCTATATATGCAATCTAATTATTCGAAAGACATTAAAATTTATTCAGAGACGAGCAATTGAATGATAAAATACGTTAAATACGATAAATTTAATTATTAGAAAGACATTAAAAATCAACGAGACACAAATAGAAATCCTAGACTCAATTGAGTGATAAAATACGTTAAATACGATTAATTTAATGCAAGGACGGCTCTATTTGTTAGGCATTTGTTCAAGAAAATCAAGAGAAAATCACAGATCGACGAAGAGCACCTTACGCTATCAACAATTTCACGCACAAGTAAATCAAATATTTTGACGAGAAATTTTATCTAATCGATAACGTACGGTACGATAAACCATCACAGCCAAGCAGCCTTTTATATATAATTTATAATGACAAACAGAAATAAAGAAATGGGATTTACCTTAATGAAGTCGTGAATTAGACACGTAAATGACGAAAGTAAGCAGGATATTTGACGATGAACGTGAAGCGATCGATATAGGCTTAAAAGACAGATGACAATCGTATTGAACTCTTGACGATACGAGTCAGCACGGGCTAAACTAAGTTCAACGCAGTGGCAAAGTAACAGCTCAAGCCAGCACTGAACTAGCGATAGCAAGCGCGTTCAAGTCAATTAATTGAATCACCCCAGAATTTCCTTCGCATTGGCGGGACGGAAAACCAGAAATATTGGATTGACAGCGTCGCTAAGCGACGGACGAATAGTTATGCTGCTTGCACGGTCGTCGGCTGCTCGGCAATCAATAGTTTGGTAGGTTAAGAATAGTGTGGCGTAGCACTATTGATAAAAGCTGCAGCTATCTCTCCGAGAGGGTAGGTTTTCCGTAGCCAGGAGAACCGACGCGCGCTATAGAAACGCGCGAATGGCGGCACCCTTGTGTACGGCAGCATCGTGCATTGCAGCCTCGCAGCAGCCAATCCCGTCGCTCCTATTGAGCCGGGTTGCTTTCGAGAGGAAGTCGCTTAGCAACGGATTGAATGCAAGCTCTAACTGATTGAATGACGTGTACAGACATACGCGCGCACGGACGTATCGATGGCTTGCCACGTGGGCATCACACGACTGGTCATCATCATTAATGTTTTGACTCGGGAAAGTTGTTAGATGGGACAATATTTATTATCGCTCTAAAATAAGCCCTGGCTAGTGGCTAAACCCATAGGATATATACTAGCGTGCTTGGGCGATTACGAATTTTCGGGTGGGCGATTTGGCCGGGCGGGTGGGCATTCGCCCACCCAGTTTATATGTTAGACTTAGGCCTGTCTGATCTGGCTGCGTGTAATAGTTGTTTTCTGTGCTGTGTGTAGCTAGGGCAGCGAAATATAATGTGGGATGCGGTTTCACGCTCTGAGCAAATGCCGTTTTGGCAGAAAGGGGGATACTGGGGGCAAGTTTGTGTATAAAGTTGTTGTGTCGTCCGTGTCCTGTCAAGATTTGGGTGAAAGTGTGTGTATGAGAATTTTGTCTGATGAAAGTGCTTGTATTTTGCATTTTGAATAGTAGAAGTGATACTGTCGGTTAAAATGTGATCCTCAAAGGCTTGATATTTGTTGTCCTGTTTAAGTTTGTGATTGTATAGTATTTTAAGGTGGTCAACAATTGGAGCTAATTGGGCTAAGCTTGCAATTTCATCTGTGCCACTTGATCTAAATGCTTTGCAAATACCTAGGGCAAACAATCGCTGCACCTTAGTTAGCGCTTTACAAACAGTTTTCTTATGCAAGGCTGCAAGGGTTGGTCAAAACCCACCCGGTCAGAAAAAGACCCGATTTCACCCGCCCGACGGGTGAAATCGGGTGAAGGCTGAAATCGGGCGAAATCGGGTGAAATAAATTTTTCCATATTGTCATTTTTTCGATGCTTCTAATTAAAATACAGTAATGCCAGTTCATTTTTCTGATTTATTGACTCTGCCTCTTCTCAAAAATCATCGTATGGAATGTATGCAATTCCGTAATCTACATGTTTCTTACTACAACACCAAATATTGAAAAGGAAAAGGAAAACCGAATAATATGTCAACGTCCGATGTTTTCATTGCGCAAGAAACTTAACGCCTATGCTGATATGATGCCCATTGTCCATCCCTGACTCGCCGGACATCAGCCAGCCTGGATTTGTCAACAGCGGACTGTAGTGATGCATTCGTGAGATGATGGGGAATTCGGGAGAGCGCACGCATCTTGGTTGACGCTGCTGGTCGCATGTCTTTGGGTGGCTGGTGCAGTCGAAAGTGCGTAAGATAAGATCGATATTGGCAAACAATGATTTAAAGCCACTGCCCACAAGGCTGGTCATTAATGTTATTATCGCATACTGTACAAAAGACACTCGGAAATGATGGGGAGTTCGGGGTGGCGCGTGCGTGGTACGCGCGCGTCATTACTGATACCGCAGCAGGCTGTAAGTCTGCGACGGACACTTTGGACCATAAGAAAGAGCGTGCGTCCTCGATTTCACATTTTGTGCTCAGGGGCGTCGGAACCGGGGTAGCAGCTGCTACCCCTAAATTTGAGTCCTGTAAGCATCGGAAAAATTCCTGTAAGCAGGTAGATGAGGATTCAGGAATGTATGCTTGTCATCTATCTCGAAACTTTGTCAATTCATCAATCAAATGCAACGTTGGACCTTCTTATCAATTATGATGCCGTTGAGAAGAAGAACACAATCAAGGTCTCTCTCCTAATGGCAAGAATGCGGAATTCCGTTTTCGAAACTGTCTTTTCAGTCGCGATGCTTGGACCATCAAGATCAAGGAAAGCAATAAAAATCAATGGTAAGCTTTATATGACTGAATTGTAGTTCATTTGTAGTTAGATTACCTAACTTTAATTCTAGAAAGAACTAGAAGAAATATCCATCATACGACTAGTTGACTGATTTTTCGCGTGAGATAAGGTCTTTCACTAGAGCTTGCAACCTCGACCAAATCTTAGGATTTTTACCAAATCCCAAAATCCTATCTCGGGATATCGGGATTTGCTCAAATTTATAGCTAGCATAAACCTGTGAACTATGCTCTTATCTTTCACCGATTGTTTGTGTACATAAATCGCTATGAATCTTGAATCTTTTTTGTATATAACCACATCATTTCGCTTCATTAGCATAAAGTAATCCTTCAATTTGATGAAACACTGCATGTAGTATTGGATCATAAATATTTACACAGCGAGAAAATGTCGCTGTGAGTGAACTATAGAACAGCAAAAGTGGACTTGTAAGAGAATTTCTGAAGAAATATACTAGGAATATAGTACATTAACAAACTATCAAACAGGTATCAAATCGCGCAGGTTGACTGTTGAGTGCTTGAACTGCAACAGCATTCTACATCCTTTAATACACGATTAAGCATTACAATGTGAATGCCAATTGCCAATGCGACAAATACCACGAAGTCTCTTAATGTAAGTCTACTGTAGTTCTGAATATGAACTTTGAAATATAGGAATTTTAATGGTACACATTAACACAAATTATACTATGTTCATGTTCGACACACTTTTGTAAATGATTTAAACTATCTTTCATCTATGATTTCATTGGCCAACCTCTACATAAATAGAGGTGAATCCCAGGGAATGGCCTCCCTGACGGGAGCCCAGAACCTATGCTCAAATTTTTAAAATCACAGGATCAAGATGATTGTATTTCAGCTATGATTTCATTGGCCAACATTTAGATATACATATGTAGATGTGTACTATTGATGTTCCGGGTTTTATCCATCTTGAATCCCAAAATCGAGAAGGGTCGAGATTTTTGCAAGCTCTAGAGATGAATGACCACTTCCCATAATGGATTTGAGTTGGTAGTGTGCATCACGCGGTAGGGAATGCATGAGTTCAAAGAATGTGAATTGACATTTCTTAATTTTTTTATCAGTTCATAGCTATATAGACAAAAATACAACATTTATCATTCGCAACTTTGCAATGAAACATATCACATACCAGTACGTTAAGTGTGTATGTACATTGTATGTAGCCTATTTGCAGTTGTGACTATGATTTAAAAATTTGATTTCAAAATAATTGTAGTCGAAATCGAAGAGGACCGTGTAGTTTTTCAACCCTGTGGCACATACGTGTTGTCATCAAATATTTTTCTGACCTTTCACATCTTTTCCTGACAGGTAAACTAGCGAAATGAAAAGAAAAGGAATTGGTCCGCTTGACAAATTCTTCTTGAAGAGCTCAAAGAAACAAAAGTAAGTGATTTAATAATTCAATGCCTCTGGCTTTCACGAGGTCGAAATGATATTTCAATACGCCTTGCTCTTGGCATTGCCATGAAAAATGGCTTGCCAGATGGGAATCGAACCCAGTCCTCGAAATGCTAACGCGGCACGAAGATCACCAAGACTAGCGAAGCACACCCTTCATGATCGTGTCAAGAGCAAGCATAGCTTTAGCGCTTGCTTTCGTTAAAAAAAAGGAAAAATTAAAATTAGAAGGAAACGGTTGCTATCGTTAAAAGTAAGTGAACCTATTACACAATCAATAACCTATACGTGTCAGAGCATTTTGTAATTCCTATATTTGAGATAATAGATTTTCCATTAGAGACCGTAGTTGATTCCTCAAAATATACGCTGTACTTTTGGTCCTCCAATCATTAAACAGATAGGAAATAACCTTCCTTGTATTCTTTTGCAGGCAGTCTACTGAAGAATTTTCAGTCAACTCATCTGCTGCTACATCGCAAGACTCCTCAATCTCTTTGACCTGCAATCGCTCCTCTGCTACATCGCAAGACTCTCAATCTCTGTGACCTGTAATCGCTCCTCTGCTACATCTCAAGACTCCTCAAACTCTGAAACCGACCCCTCAGATATTGACTTTCCAAATGAACCATTTCAACCTGATCAGAATTACAATTTTCCTATTCGTAATGGGCGACGCTGCCAAGCTGAATGGTTCAAATTGTATAACTGGCTTCATTGTAATGAAAAGTAAGATTCTATTACCTGCTACACCTGTACAAAAGCATGTCTACCCAGGCTTATCCTGCTACCTAAAGAAGCAGCTTTTCTTGCAAACGGGTTCTCTACTTGGAGCAAAGCAGTCAGCGTTTTATCGAAGCACGAGAAAAGCGATCATCATTTACTTGTCCACTCGAAGTTGCTTAGCGCACGGAAATCCACTTCAACAAATGTCCAGCTTTCGCAGGCTACCAGGAAACAACAGAGAGAAGCTTGGGAGGCCATGACTGCGATCGTAGGATCAATTCGATATTTGACTGCCGCAGGTCAACCTCTTAGAGGTAGTAGCGAAGAATCTGACGGAAATCTCATGCTGTTGCTGAAGGAGAGACGCAGCCCCGTAGCTGACGCTGCTCTTAGGGGGGGGCGACTTTCTGATGAATTTTCAAAACAAAAATGAACAATGTGCTGCTTTTACATGATAGTTTTAAATAATAAAGACGGATACCGACTAGATTGAAATATGAAATTATTTAAGTATATAAAGACTACGTACTTCACATACATGACTGCTGAGTAATTGCTGATATGCCAATTATGTACATGTACAACATAAACCGCATAGGCAGATGTCAAAGCCAAAAGAAAACAATTCCTGTTCAATAATTAGTTTTTTTTTCAAAAGAGCTGAAGTCTATGAGGTCATTTTGAAAAAAGGACTAAAAATTCATCCAAATCCAATGAATTAGCTCGCTCCTTTTCAAATCCCAGGAGAACCAGATTCGCTTTTCGCTCTTGTGTCATGGAACGTCGCGTAGGAGTGTCAGTTCTTGCTTCAGTAGAAAACTACTTTCACAAGTAGCTGTACTGTTGCCGATCGTAGAAACGTCTGCCAGCATCTTGTAGACATTGGGAAAGGCGAGCCGTTGCTCATAAATTTCAGCGAGAACTTCTTTGTAGTCGTTATGGTCGGCAATCGGTAACGTCCTCTCTAGTAGATTTCTCGCAACCATGAGTTCTGAATCATCTGGTATGATGATGCCGATTTTTCTAGAGGTATGAGAGCATGACGAGAAAAAAATTCGACACCTTTCTTGATGCAGCTGAGGTGGCACCATACAGCCATTCGTTATCTTCGAACCGACGCTTGAACTCAAACACGATGACATCGACTACTTCAAACATAATGGATTTCATTTCATTTTCTGATGATAGATCGCATTGTGTATATCCAGCTCCAGTCCGAAAGTAAAACGAAAGTAGTTTTCGGAAATGTGAAGACATCAATTTTCATAAATTTTCGTTAACTTAAAAATTATAGTTTCAAAAATACAGAAATTATAGTTTCCAGTCCATTTAACCGTATCTTCACCATGATTTTCTAGGGGGGAGCGAAAAATTTTGCAGGTGGGGCACCGCCTCCGTGGCCCCCCCCCCTTAGCTACGGGCCTGGAGAGACGTACAGATATTCCTGTTTTGGATTCATGGCTCTCTCGCAGAGATAAATGGCTCAGCGCAGACATTCAAAATGAAGTAATCGAACTACTGGCACATACCTTGCAGAGATCTCAAATGAACAAAATGAAAGATGAAGCAACATTTTACTCGTTTATAGCGGACAGTACCACAGACAAAGGAGGTGAGGAGCAATTTTCCATCACATTTCGCTACGTCTCTCAGGATAGCTTGGATGTTGCAGAGCTCTTTGCTGGTCTGTATCAACCAGGACAGTCGTTGACAAACTGCATCATTGACGTTATTCGCCGAGTCGGACTAGATGCAAGAAATCTCAGAGGAGTCTGCTTTGATGGAGCTTCTAATATGTCAGGACGGCTTGATGGGGTACAAGCGAACTTGAAAAGGATACAACCGAAATGCCTGCATGTGCACTGTTGCAATCATGCTTTGGATCTTGTCGTTCAGGAAGTCATTCGCGAATGTGATTTGCTCAGCGATGTTTTACTGGTCGTAAAAGATGTAAGTAAAATCATAAGAGAATCATCAAAGCGACGGACATTGTATGAGACTGTTCTTGAAGACGACGAGGAAAGACCCTTGCATCTTCTGGCTGTTTGTCCTACTCGATGGGTTGTTCGAGTCAAGGCAATGCAACGATTTTTGGACAACCTTGATAGAGTGAAAGCAACTGTTAATGAACTAATAGCCTGAAAGGGGATCACCAGACCAGAAGTTCGGTCGACTTTACGGGGACACGTCCGGAAAATGGAGAAGAAAAAATTCCTAGTGGGAATTCAAATGGCTGTAGCTATCCTGAAGCCATGCGAAGAGGTTGCTGTGACGCTCCAGACGGCAGGACTTCCAGCCTCTGATGTGAAGAACATTGTTGAGATATTGATTACAGAGCTTGAAGGGATGAGGAGTGACGACAAGTTCAATGAAATTGAAGAAAGTGCTATGATGACGATGAAGACCAACAAAGATTCAAGCATCAACGCAGCTACATCAGAGACTACACGATCATCAAAACTACCTTCGAGATACACATACACTGTCGAAGCTTACGGACATCGAAGAACTGACTCATCGGATAAGAATCTGAAAGTATCTTATTTCGAAGCCATAGATCGGGTAACAGCAGAACTGAAAAGACGATTCCATCAGCCAGATTTTGAAACATTAACTAATTTCGAAAGTGTTCTTCATAGAAGAGACAAAAGTGTCAATCAGTTGAAATCAATTTTGCCTGTTGACCACACTGACTTCAATCTAGAGTCTTTAGCTGCACAGCTACGAATGCTGTCGTCTTTCTTGAAGACGGAAAATGTGGATGATCCAACACAAGCTTCAGCGTTGCTGAAGCATTTAGCCAAGCAGCCGAAAGCCGTTAGGATTTTGCTTTCGGAGGTAA
Source organism: Prostheceraeus crozeri (assembly GCA_907163375.1). Classification (NCBI taxonomy): domain Eukaryota; kingdom Metazoa; phylum Platyhelminthes; order Polycladida; family Euryleptidae; genus Prostheceraeus; species Prostheceraeus crozeri. The sequence continues at coordinate 50,955 of CAJQUW010006097.1, read as the reverse complement.
TTAAACTCATTCAGATAATCATCACCATACCAGCCTCATCTGCTGAAAGGACATTCAGTGCCTTGCGCCGCCTAAAGTCTGATTACCGATGTACTATGATTCAATCACGCCTAACTTACTTGATTCTTCTTCATGTACACTAAGTATCTAAACATCAGACCATGGAATTGAGCATTTCCTCTATTATGAGAGAGTTTGCCTCCCGTACTCCCGAGAGGAAAGCTCGATTTGGCAACGGTGTGTGGTGAGATGTTATGACCTAAAGATGTACATGTATAATCTTCATTTACATGATACTAGATTTTAGAATCAAAAATTACATGTCGGGCCGAAGTGTATCGATGTGTCGACCTGGTTTTGCATTGACCAGCAGAAAGTGAAGTAGCAGTTGCCAAAAATTGTACCTACATGTCACGTCAAAACCGAACCATCGGATATTTGTAAGTAGTCAAGCAGCTTTGTGACGTCTCTCAAAAATAGGTTTACAATTTTTATGAATGGGAAAATTTTGAGACACATTTGTATTTAATAGGCTGACATTGTTTACATCGTATAGGTTGACATTACTAAATGCTATGCAGTATAGTGGCGGCTGGGTACTTAGTAGTTCTTTGAATGCTCAGAACTATTTTCATCAAATGTTGCCTTAGTAGACCTACCTTCACAAAATGAAGTTTAGATAGAAATATCAGTATAGCTGGATTAATCATTGAATTTCAGCGCATCTAACACTTTTGGAAACAGTTTTCATCGTAATAGTGTCGTTCAGACGATTCATTGCCATACTCACCATACATACTCATGTTTATAAATTTGTTACATTGATTGCAGTACATGCAGCCTACACACGTGCATGCGCGTAGTTTTTATGAGTTTGAGTGAAATATACTCTTTGATTTCTTACTTTTGACTTTTGAGTTACATCATCCCACAAATGATACGTGTAGTACATATGCATGCATGAGAATTATGTCACAAGTCTACTGTGCGCCCATGTGAATAAAATTAGTCTTGTTAGCCTCACTAAATCTGAAATATACGGGCGATGGTGCTTGAATATAGGCCTACTAAAAATCGAAGGGTTGTCCATGAAAAAAAAATTGCTACCCCTAGTAAAAAATCGTTCCGACGCCCCTCTTTGTGCTTTGTTCGTTACTCCGTGAAATCGCAGACTTGCTACTTACTGCTCCCTACTGTGTCTCAGACTGACTGATTTTCCATTTATCGTTACCGGAAGTACAACCACGCCGATTATTCTGCTACTCTGCACATTGATACATTAACAATTCCAACTCCACAAAAAAGGTAAGCAAAAACTTTTTCCTCCTTCTGATACAAGTACGGTATCGATTCCACTAAATATACAGTCATCAAGCTATCCTTAATATATATTTTACGTCCGTACAATAACAGATGTCTTCATATTTATATTCTTAAATATCGTTTTTAATCATACTTAAATTTAATTTATTTAAACTTTTGAACTCAAAATATGTTACTCTACTATACACTACTTGTTACGCGATTAAGTGCAAATAAAAATGAGGCAAAATATTACAAATCAGTTAACTAATTAGCATTATTGTCTTTTGTCTTGTTATACGTAGGATTATTTAATACATGTGTGTCAAGTACTTACTTACTGATAGGTCCCCCGGACATAAAAATTGCAAGCCTTCTAACAATGCCTACGTGAGAATATGGATTGAATTTTTATTTTTCGGTTACATTTATCTTTGGATTCGTACATGTTTTTACATACGATTTATTATTACATGCAGGTGATATACGTTTAGTATAGGCCTACTGTAATATGCATCGTCTATGCATTCATATTTAGTATTATTCTGTTATTTATTAATTCATAATGGTGCATATACGAGATAGACTATATAAACACATCAGTTTAGTTTGCATACTTAACATCTACTTTTTTGTCAGGGTAAATAAATAGACATTTTCATGTTATTGTTTTTCATGTTTCATGTTATGTTTTCACTCATTGTCAACTAAAGAACTAAAGAACTCGTATGCAACCGATTTTTTAGGATTTCAAACCCCTCCCCTATAATCAAATCTTAAGATTTGAACGAATCGCTTTTTTCTGGATTTTTAACCCACTCTCCTTTAGGAGATTACGTAATTCTTGAACGACCCCTTCTTTCTTTTTGTAGAATATGTAACTTATACTTAAGGTGATTTCGACTATTGAATATGATTTTATCTTTCAGAATGATCATTCAAACTTGTCCGACTGCGTGAAGGGGTGGCTCAAACTATTTGAGGATGACTCTACCAATAAGGAGGTACGAAATAGTATTGAATCTCGCTTCGAGAAGAATATGACGAACTGGCATCTGTTAGCCTATCTATTGGATCCTCGCGATCAGGCAGATTGGCCAATACTGCCTGACGATCTTGCAAACAAGGCAAGACATCATGTGATGGAGATGTGATTTATTCAGCCACTGGCCGCATACGAAACAATGGACACTTCTTCCGGGTTCCCGAAACTAGTCTTCAATACCCAAATCAAAGCGGTACATCCCACCAAGTATTGGGCATATGTATCGAAAGTTACTACCGAACAAACTTTATGTATAAAATGTTTCTTCTTCCTCCATCTTCGGCCGGCATCGAGCGAATATTTTCTGCTGCCGGTCTGATTCAATCTAAATTACGAAATAGACTCTGTCACGAAGGTTGGCCGTCTGGTGACGGTCTCAAGACTTCTAACATCTATTGATGAAAACGATGATGAAGCTGTAGAACTGGAAGAGACTCTAGAAGATGTATGGTTGATACAGTGTTTTGTATCAATTGTTAGATTTTCGTACCTCGAGGTCGTTTCGTCAAGCTATACGTCTCTATTTTGAATGTTGAGTTAGTTTTGGTATCGATACTATACATACAACAATCCAAAGTAATTGATTGTTCAAAATAGCCTTAGATAGAGGATGACGGGTCTAGTATATTATCCGACAAAAGATACTCTCATCAATATTCATTATTAAAGAAGATAGTTCGTATCAGATAGTTCGTATCAGAAAATAGGACTAAATCCTTCAATTTCTGTACCAATCTGGTCAAACATTTCTAACAGCCAGTTTCTTTGGATGTAAATGTAAGGTATTTCAGTGGAGTATACTAATTATAAATTTCTTCCTGTTTGATGTGATGAGAGAAGTCCTTTTTATTGCTAAAAGTAATGTATTAGGACGAGGTCTTTCGACCACACCAAACGACCATCCTCAGATAATCCAAAAAAAATAAAATGAATCGAAATTATGATATGAAAGTTCGACGAAACGATCTGCGTATTATTTAGCTTTAGTATCAGTAATATTGCTAACAGTTGGGCCTATATTTTTGTCTAGGCCTATTTTCTTACTTTTTGAATACCGGTATAACAAACAGATATTTGGTGATCGATGTTTAGATGACTCATTAGATCTTCCCCGTTTTGACCATATTTTTCCTATAAAGTTCAATTTATAGACCTCTACACATGTGTTTTCTCTCTGATAATACAATAATAGAAAAAACTTATAAATTTTAGATAGCAGCCAATCTTGTGTAAAGTATTCGTAAATGTAGGTGAGAGAATAACTTCATATGATTCCTTATTTAGATACCCTGTAATTATCTGAATATTTGGTACGGCTAAAATACAGTAGCCTATACTAAGTACTCACCGATATTTTCTCATGATATTGTATTTTAATCATGGTTTACATTACACTGATGTGTGCAATGTAGTTTGATTTTTCAATAAAATGATAATTATATAATAAGAGATTACCTCTTAATTTCAAGAAAATCGAAATAACTAGATTAACTAGCCGGTCGTATTCTGCTAGCGCGTCACGGCGTCGCAGACTCTAACTTACATCGATCGATCGGCAGATATTTGAGTTCTTCGCTGGTAATTTTTACATCATCTGAATCGCCATGACGCAAGGATTCGGCATATGTTGGTTTTTTAATGTTTCATCCGTTGAAGATCGAGTTTCGGAACGTGTCGTCTCGTAATCATCTCCAGTGTATTTCGATCATTTCTCTCTCCATCGCTGTGTCTACATTGCCATCTCGATTGTTTCCTCGCGCCTGATATCCGCTCTCTTGGTCTCGTCTCTCGCCTCTCGCGTTTTCCCTACTTCCTCATTGCCTTGGCTCGTCGATCGTCATACTCGCCATACGTTAGTAAGACCAGTGTGTGTGTGTGTTCGCGCGTGCGCTCAATCAGCTGATTTTACCGCGTACACACACCCGCATATTCATCGACTGGAAGACTCTTAGCATATGGACATCTAACAAACGCCGCAGCTGATGCGCTCGAGTGATGTAGGGGATACTGCCACAGCTTCCCTTTTGGAAGGAACAATGTTCGATTCCTCAGCAACATCATTTTTTTTGTGTGTGTGCTCACTCAATAGCCAGTGTCTATAGCTCTCTGTATCTCACCGTCTACTGTCCGTCATGTCCGTTATTCGTTACTCATCAGATCAGCTCTTAGCTCTTCGTCGGCAGTCCTCCTGTGTTTGCGTCCCTCGCAGAGTCAAAAGACAGCTTAGTATTTTCGTATATTCACTGAGCACATTCCCGTGGTTTCTTGTCGCCGAACGAACAACGATACTCCTGCCAGCCAGAATATCACAATTAGGCCGAAGCCATGCCTTATTCTAATTCCATTGAGTAGCAACAAGCCTTTACGTGAACGTGTCCCTCGTCATTTACCTCCCCGCATTCCTTCATTACTCCTGGCAAATGTAAGATCGATCAATAACAAATTTGATGAAATTCAACGCCGTGTAACCCGTTCCAAAACTGATATTGCCACTTTTACAGAGTCTTGGCTCGACGATTCCACATCTGATTCATCGTTAGAAATCAAGAACTATCAGTGCTACAGAAAAGATCGGAATAGCTGCGGCGGCGGGATCATTTGTTACATTCGTGACGACCTAAAATGCCGGATTATTGATAACATTGACGTCCCATCCCTCGTCTTTTGTGATACTGAAATCCTTTCTATATTTATGGAGACTCTATCGACCTTACTTTTATGTGTTTATCATCCGTTTTGGAATAATTCCTCTAAGGACGACAATGCCATCGACGCCATGTTAGATATTCTTGACTTCTCCCACCTGAATCTAAACCCAGTGCACGTAATTATCTGTGGAGATTTCAATGATCTCAACAAACAAACCGAACGCCTCTGTCAACTCACTGGACTGAGCACTCATGTTGATAATCCTACCAGAGCGGGTCGAACTCTTGATCAAATTTTCTCCTCAGCACAAAATGCCCCAACAGCAGCTATCCTTCCGCCCTTTGGTCGATCAGATCATGCTGCTGTTTCCTGGAAACCTAGCCCTGATAGACAATTTATCTCAAGGAAAGTATCTGTACGTAGTGTCTCTAAGAGAGGTATGGCTTTGTTCGCAGAGACGGCTAGCTCCATTGATTGGTTATCCATTTGTAAGGGATGCTGGCTCAAGCATTGATCAACAAGCTGAGGCACTACTGGAGAGTATCAAAATGGTCGTCGAGGTTTGTTTACCTACAAGGATTGTCAGATTTCGATCCACAGACCCGCCTTGGTCCAAACCATCCCTAAAACTCCTAATAAACAGACGTGACAAAGCCTACTCTGAAGGGAAATTATTGAAATACCAGCGTCTCCGTGAAGAAGTAATCGACCACATCAGACACCTAAAACATCAATACATCTCATCTATTCGTGATATTTCATCTAAAAACGCGTGGAATAACATCAACTTGATCGGGCGTAGATCTTTGGTTGTAAACAATAACAGTGAGATCACTGCCCAAAATCTCAGTGACTATTTCATTTTGACGCAGCAACCTCCAGACGTTCCATTATCACAGTGCGACATTCTCTCCCTCCAAACCTTAGATCAAGCTCCATCATGCCCGTTGTCTGTCTCCTCCGACGAGGTTGAGTACCATTTGAAACATCTGAAGAAGAAAAGCTATGGCCCTGACGGCATTCCGTTTTACATATTCAAGTCATTCTCTCATATACTTGCCCCTGCTATAACACATATTTGTAATGCAAGTTTATCTACTCGTCAGGTACCTCAATGTTTCAAAGTTGCGAACATCTCTCCTGTCCCCAAAATCTCCAAACCAGAACTTACTTCTGACTTTCGTCCCATTTCACTACCACCCATCTTGTCAAAGATACTCGAGAAGTTAGTGGCTAAGCATTGGATAATTCCGTATATAAAAGACATCGACAGCTCTCAGTTTGCCTACATTCCTCGATCTGGTGGTGGCACCTCGACGGCTTTGACTCTCTTAAATCACAAGATCCTCAGTTTCCTTGACGAGGATTCGGGAGCGGTTCGTGTTTTGTCAACTGACTTTAGTAAGGCATTCGATAAACTTCCACACCAGATGGTCATCCAATCCCTCATGCAACATAAACTACCACGAGAACTCATTCAATGGACACATAATTTTCTTGGCAACAGGAGGCAGCGAGTTGTCTTTAATGAAAAGATCTCAAACTGGGCAGGTGTTATCAGTGGCGTTCCTCAGGGCAGTGTTATTGGACCCTTGCTGTTCTGCCTCTCCGTTGCTTCCCTCCAACCAATACATGAGAACTCAACAATAATCAAGTACGCTGATGATCTCTCACTACTCCATTTTGTGCGTCATAAAAGTGAGGACTTGCTGCAAGATGAGATGGACAACATCGCATCTTGGTCTGTTTCGACGGGCCTTCCTCTTAATATTTCCAAATGTTCGGTGATGGATATTAAAACAAAGCGGGACCTTCTTCTAGATAAGATTTATATTGGCCAAGAGCTTCTAACATCAGTCGATAAAACAAGAGTTTTAGGAGTTATATTTACAAGTTCTCTTCAATGGAATTATCACTTGTCGGATGTATCGAGGAGATGCTCGAAACGCATGTACATTCTTCGAAATCTTAGACGGGCCAGATGCAGCCGAAAAGTCATGACACACGTATATAATGCCCTGATTCGCTCAGTGATGACCTATGCCTACCCTTGTTTCGTAAATGCAAACGACTGTGACATGAAAAAACTTCGCAAAATTGAAAAGTGGGCATTCAAGATTATGAATGGGTCCTCGATGGTGTCTGAGACTTTCATCGATGCTGGTGATCGTATTTGTAGGAGGCTCTTTCGAAAGATTGCAGCAGAAGAAGATCATCCCCTACGGATTATGTTCAACAGCAGACAGCCCACCCCCAGAAATTCGTGTCCAATTACGAAACCGAGGACCAGAACTAAACGTCTTGCGAAATCCTTTATCAAATTCTGTCGATAACTCTCCATCTGATTGATGTTTACTTGATCCTTTTGAATTGTATTGTTTCTTCTCTGTAATGCGCGTACCGCTCTTTGTATGCCAATAAAGATTTCATTATTATTATTATTATTATTAAACCCGAAAACCCCGAAAAAACCCGCCCGGATATAACCCGATAAAACCCCGGGTGGGTTTTTTTGCCGACCAACCCTGCGCCCAAATTTTTATTGCACAGGCGGTCTGTGGGACATAAACTCCATTACGTAGATGGCGAATATTCGAAGATGAAGCTCCGTAGGTGACTGATGCTATAATGGAGAGACGTTGGGCATATGTCATAGTGCGCTTACAAATGCCATGGATATGATTATTAAACTTAAGCTTGCGATCAAAGATCACTCCTAAAATGCGGCTGTCCTTCAGTGTAATATTTTCATTGTTAGCTAACGTAATGTGTGTGAATGGCGGAACTCTCATCTTCGTAAAAAGGGTGGCTTGGGTTTTGGGGATGTTCAATGAGAGACCTTTTGCTTTGGACCATTGTAGAAGGGTTTCACTGACCTCTCTCTCTCTCTTTGTTGCATATCCGCATGAATCACTACTGTGCAATCATCTGCATAAGCTACGACTTTGCCAAATTGAGCAAGTTTCGTCACAGCCTCATCTATGCATATATTCCACAAAAAAGGACTCAAGCAACTTCCCTGAGGAGTGCCACAGTTTGGAGACATGGAAATGTGAGGGAAAAGCTTACTTGAGGTGTTTCTTGGTTTTAGCAGGCTACTAATCAGTCGGATGGTGTGAAGAAAATCAGTGCTACTTTTGGATTGCAGTTCATGTATTATGTGCTTTGGAGGGGCATGATCAAACGCGGCTGTGAAATCAAAACTCAGTAGTAGAGAGTCGTCTTTACAGATGGAATTGTATATTTCAGAGAGTGCAGTTTCTGTTTTTGTGGCATGCAAGTAAACAGATTTTTAAATGGACCAAAGGCAACCAGAAGACTATTCGACCAGCCGCACATCCTTTGCATGGCAATCTGATCTATCGTGTATTTATTCTCATTGTTGTTAATTGAAAAAATGTGTCGAATAAAATAAAATGAATTCAGGATTGCCACCCAAGCAAAAAATCTGGAATCGGGAAATATTCCGCTATCATCCTGGACTTCCCGAAGCCATACTAAAAATAATGTGCAGTACTACAAACAATAATCACAGGCTTGTATGTAATTGTACATGTAGGCCTATAATTACATTTCCTTGCCTGTTCATGCCAATTCATGATAGAGAGATAGCTTTCATCTCAACAGTCAACCAAAATTCCAAGCTGATTCTGAATTTTTTTTCTATTATAGGCCCAGTGCGTGTTTTATTGGAACGAAAAAAGTTTCGTTCCCATTCTCATTTGTCCTATGATGGTGAACAAAGACTTCTTGATAGTATGATCCATGTTTTGCAATTTAATGCGAATTTTGTGAAGTACTAGGAAAATTCTATGAGCACTAAACAATCTGACTTATATGGGCCTCTTTTTAATTTGATTTTGCTAAAATGGTCCTCATCATGTATACGTATCCCGTATGTCTCTATGATAGCTGTAATGGAATTTTTTAAAACCAGATCAAAACAGAAATATTAAAGATATGGAACAAAAAATGGTGAAAGTTAAAATGACTAAATAGCTAGGTCATTGGTGCACGAAACGTTGGGTTTTTAATAGATTTTTTCAAATGCACATCGGCACTACCCGGCGCCCAAAACATCAATGAAGAGTTTCTCAAGCAAAACAAAACACTCTCTCTCTCTCGTTCTCTCTGAGATGCTATGATGTCACTCGGGCGGAACTCTGGACCCACAGATGCTACGATACATCTTAGCAAGATGGGCAAGTGCAGGGTACGGAGGAACGGTATTCACTAACGGAGTACTCACTATGAGATTCCGAATTTCTGAGGTCACGGTTATTGAGTTTCCTGGTCTAAAATGATCTATCATGAACCTGAATTATCTAAAGTAGGTCTACTTCTAAGGTCAGCCATAGTATTGCTATGCGTATCACAAATATACGAGAAATACAAGAAACATGACATTACTGCAGTTGAACACTGAAGGTATTTAATTACTTGGAAAATCAAACGTTAGAAGAACTAGAGCATCTTGGTACTCTTCACTTTCTAAATGCATCATATAAAAGCTGTCGAACTCCCTATCGAATTAATAGGTAAAAATCTCAGGTTCGACTATCTCTAATTTGGTCCGACAGTCCTTCTGCTTGCTTAAGTTAAATTTGAACCGCAGTAAATTAGTCTGTGATTCTAGTCAATTTCTGACTCAATTTTAGATGAAGATTTTCAGGTTTTAGTGATCCTAGAATAAGCTAAAGTCTGCTAAGTCAAAAAAGCCTAAAACACAAGTTTCAACAGACTTAGTCGTTTGCAAAGATGATTTTGACTGGTTTTGCTGTTTTTGAAGATGATTGGAGAAAGAAATGATTCAAGGATCAGAAGCTTTAATACGTTTCATGTCCATATAGACAAGTCTCACAATGTAAGCATTAAAATCTGAAATAAGATTTCACGGAATTAAGCCTACATCATCAAAACGCATTTTCAGTGTGCATATGTAAATATCTCACCCAAGTCTACTTGCATTAACTGAATGCGACTAATCAATAAATTGATACAATATTGTTAGGTTGTCTAGACTAGCCTACGCTACATCTAGTTTATTAAACATGGCTAATAGGCATTTTATAACTTTTAGTAGATGTGACTTACATGTGTTGCTTTAAATGTAAATTTGATTAAAAATCATACTGATTCTGTTTTTGCTCTGTGTTGCATATGGAGGTCAGTGTATTTGTATTGGAGTTGAAAAGCTCCACTCCGGTGATACAGGAGCTCTGATGCAAACGCTGACTCTGGATCTACACAGTGACAAGCGGGGCATTAGTCCAACCAAAATGGCAATCTTAAATTTCAGCTTGTTTCTGCAGACATACATGTATATGAAAATTGCAAGAATAGAATTTTCTTTGGTATTTTTTTTTCGCCTACTTGGACATCAGTGCAGAAAATAGCTGCTGTTCAGCAACGATTTAGGCGTGCGTTTGTCTTTCAAAAGCAAGGTGCTGTATAAATTTTTAAAGACCAAATTATACTTTCGAAATTGTGTAAAACAGTGAACACATCTACAACAAAATCACGGACTGTCATATATTGACAACATATATGACCACTACAAATGAAACCTCAAGATTTGTAAATTGGTCATGAAAGTATTGATGATAGCTGTATACATGTTTTGATGATAGCTAAGTCTGTCAGCTTTTGCATCTTCCAAAATCTCTGTTACACTGAGACTGGAGATTCGAACTCCAGATGCATGAAGACCGACATGATGCTGATAGATGGCAATTGATTATCTCATATAGGCCTAATTGTTGGAATAGTGCGCCAAGGAGTGCTAAGTAAGATTTTGAAGAATTTTTTGTTTTCTCAGGAGAATTTAGGCTTAAATCAAATATTTTAGCTCAAATAACATTGAGTAGAAAATTCATTTTTTTAAATAAATTCGTAGTAATGACAATGTGGTAACGGGGGCCCAACGCCGTTTTTGAGGCTTAATTGTAGTTACATCCTAGCTTGCTACTCACTCTTGTTATTATCTGTTCAACAAAATGTGGAAAGGGCCCCTATTATAAATTTGCAAAGCAACAGAGATGCGAGAAAGTTGTTAAAAACAAATCCTATCTGCAATTCGCGCTTTAGGGTGAGCATGCACCCCTTTGGGATTTTTTAAATGGCAGTGGCCACCAAGCTGCAATCTGTACAGGGGTGCACCGAACTTACTTTGGTACACTGGCGCGTACTTGGCTTCTGAAATTCTAGAAATACACCACACGTCTGCCGCGCAGGTAACGTTGTATCTGGCGCGCTCGGCTCTGGCCTCGTCTCGCATGGCCCTGGCTTCGGTGCGCCCGGCCTCGTCTTCGGCGCAATCTTTTCAGATATCCTATAAAACATCATAAATCTGGCGCACTTGAACTTCGGAAGAATCTAAAAATGAAAACTCCAGTGCGCTCTATGTACAGATTGCAGATGGGAGTGGCAATTACTACGCCAGGTCTGGTGCAATTTTGGTCTTGCGGCTAATGCACCGGCAGATTAGCTCAACCGTTGATATTGATTGCTGCATAGGCAGATAAGTAATATAGGCAAACAAATTATCTACAAAAAATCGCTTAAAGATGGGAAATGCGTTTGCCTTGCTACAAGGGTCACAAAGTTTTTCAAAACAACTTAGAAGACGAAGAAAAACAAATCAGCCTTTCAAGACACACTGATGCTTATTTCTTGTTATATTGTTATATGGAGTCCTCTGAAGCTACGAAACATGAGGCGCGGCAATAGAAGAATGAAGAATAATGGACAGGCTTATCCAGTGAAATATCCACTGTCTTACTGAGTTTACATGTGGAAACGCAACATTTGCATGATGTCTGACTTATCTTTTTGACATATCTTTCCAATTGAGTATTTTGTCAGCCACTATGTGTGGGACCCCGCTCGTCTGGGTCTGAGTGTTCAGGTCAGGGGTCGAAATGCAACTAGACGAGTACCTGCTCATGACTGATGGAGGAAGTATTATGTTTTATATCCCTTAATCGATAGCTGAAGTAGTGGTCGAAGTATTGTAATTCTAATCATGTCATTGTGGATGACGACAAATGAAGAAATGTTGGATTGCATGAAGTATTACAGGCGGATTAAGAAACTGGCGATTACAAATTCAAGTGGAGAAATTGTATTTTCCATGTGTAGTCTTAGGTAAAGTGTGCATAGTTCGATTGTTTTCGGAATAGTAGTTTGTATACTAGAGAGATCTATTGCCTACCTCCATTATCCACTTTCCACTTGTCCACTACTACAATTAATCACCGTGTGTACTCTCAGTTATAGTGTTGCATTAGTTGTAATCGGTGTAGCAGTCTCATTGCAGTTTTATGATTTACCTCCGCTTTCCAACTTTTATCCATCAGCTTCCTATTGCTTTATAAAATCCATTTTTAATTTCTTCAACATATGGTGACCATTGTCCTATTCTATTTCCACTATCAGCATCTGTAGTCGGTACAGTATATTAAACGTCTGTTTTGAACGTGTATGCGGCAGTGTTTGGAATCTATGGTATTAGTATTGTAACAGTAAGAATGAGTAGTGTCACAAGTCTTAAGATTTCCATTTTTACCAGATATTTGGCCAAAGCTGATCAATTTTAATTCGTTGTCACGAGAAAGCTCCATTGAGTTCTTTTAAGAACTGATTAATCCAATGGTTACAGTAGCATTGCCTTTGTACACTTGCGAATTGGAGAACGCCATCAGTCCTCATTAGGACTACTTTAACTAATAATTTAAATTAGTAGGCATTATATTCTATTATAGATGGCTGCTGGGATGATTTTCATCATCATATGAGAAATATCTAGTTCATGAATGGCACAAAACCTTGGCTTTCCACCCTATTTTCTCCCTAATTTTTATGTGAAATTCCTATTTTTCTCATATTTTTGACGAAAACTTCCTATTTTTCTACTATTTGTTTATGAAAAATTCCTTTTTTCGTGGACTAAGAGCGCTGGGAAGCCTGACTGTACGTAAAATTTACGCATGCACGTGATTTTTCAAAAAACAATGAGAATGTGCGTGTATTGTACGTTATTTTTGGAAGCAAAGCATTCTAATCATTCGAATTATAAAATGGCAAGTAAATACTCCACCTTTTACTAAACTAGCGTGAGCGAGCTTATGTGGCGAGTGAGTGGACCTTAAGGCTTTTATAAAAATATTTTTAGCGTATTTATTCTAATGGCAGCCGCTACCAAATAGTGGTGTTTGGGTGGGGGGCAGCTACTGATCGAAGGCGTCTGTTTTTCGAAGATGTACAGTATATGTTGTTAACTGAAAAAAATCAATTTTAGGTTCTTTTCTTTCTTTCAACCAGCCAAATGCCCCGATCCTAGAACCTCTTGTACCTTCATAATGGTGTGGAACTGAGTCATTCATGCCAACAGTAATTTGGCTGAGAAAAGAACGGGTCGTAATGGGCCTTCCCTATGCACCATGTTTTCCAACCTGAAATGTTTTGTTGTCGAGCGTATGTGAACGAAAACTATGGACATAAAGCGTTTCTGATTACCCCGTCAATTACACTATTACTTAATTACACAATTATTCTGACGACACAATTATTTTCTATATTTTGCCCCAAATCAGGTTTCTGCAAAAAATTTGAGCGTTATTTTTCGATGTGACTTTTTCAGTAACCAATACTCGAAAGAATTCCTGCGTTTACGAAAAAATTAGCTTACAACATCTCTTTACTTGGCTTTTAGACACCACCTAGACGATTGTTATGGTGAAATCAATGTACGAAGCTACTTTTTCAATAGCAAGAAGAAAGCAAGTTTTAATAGTAGCGGTATTTCACCTGTCGATAGAGGTAAATAAACCAAATTACCAGTTCATTATGAGTTTATTTCGGTAAGAGAGACGATAGGCCTAATGAAATTGCGGAAAATGAAATTGTAATGTGAAATTGTAGACCAGACCTATACATTGCACTTCCATATTATATAGGGGCAAAAATCTTTTTCAAGTGATAGACAATCGTATTTCGATTTTTTAGAAACTAATGTGAATAGGCTTATCATGCAGTGAAGCTCTGCATTCATGCCTTGTGACATAAAGTCCAAGTAGCCTATATCATTATTATCTTGATGATTATGTAGAAATATGCTAATGTAATGCATTTTATAACTAGGTAAAGCTACATGAATGTGTGCAACTCCGTAAGAAGCTAATAATATCGACGAGTAATGCAAATTTCAAAAGTAAAATCAGCACACGAAATGTAGGCTATCTTAGATTTGTCACATTCGGCAATGCTAGAAGCATCGCCCGTAAACCTTTTTTGTAGGCATATGATTGCAAATATCGGTCAAGTTTCTTTTACCTAGTATCCGTTATACTAAAAAGATGAAATCAAACATTGTAAAATCATAGGTCTCAACCCTCGATATTTTCAGACTTTTCTAGGAATCCGAATGTGAAAATTTGAAACGAAGATTTTAGTGAACAATCACCGACATAGGCATTGTGTATTAGAGGCATTTTATATAGGGCCTACATCAAGCTATAAATGGGAGGTGTTGAACAAAAGTTAAAAGAAGATTCGAAAGGTTGAAATGAACTTTTTGACGAAAATTTTGCACTCCTTAGTTTACGTACAGTCTGGCTCATAGACAAATTTGAATGAGAACAAAATCCTTTCATGCAACCACTGTCTGAGATCTGCTTTTACTAACGATGTTAGTTCAGCTGGAATCGGATCGTTAGTTAAATGATGGAACCGTGATTCAGGATTTCTTATCTTGCTATACTGGTTGATTTCCAGACTTATAGGCGCTTGTCTGGGAAGTAGGCCTGATGTGAGAGATCATGAGTGGTACATGAATGTTTTGTCTTGTCCGTTAATTGTTTTCATCAGATAGAATGGACATCCTATATTACAGGCTTCATAGTGCGGAATATCATCAAAAAATAGCAAAATGCTTTTGCATCTGAACGTAGAATACAAAAATCTCTTCAGGCATGAACAAACCAAACTAGAAATTCCTTGGCAATGATAGACACCGTGTTTCCTCCCGCAAGTACTCGGAGTTGCTAAAACTAACTTTTAATATCTAGAGGGATTAAACAATCTGATTGATTTTATAACAGGGCGCTCTGCTTTAATTTATCCAGGCTTAATGTTGCGGAATATCCTTATGACATCGTTGAGTACCAGCTGAGGTAGGCATGGAATCGTTGAAATTTCATTGTAATAATACTAGTGCCTAAATTGTTCGTCTGTGGAGATTTTTCTATTCTATGTCCAATAAAACTGGCAGTGTGTAATGTCTTAATGCATGCCTAATAGTACTAGCGGCTTTTGAATCATCACTTCAAATGATCGACATTTCATTCCAGTAAAACAGCGAATTTTCATCATCATCTCTCTCTCTCTCTCCTCCTCCTTCTTCTCCCTCCATCTCAACATCAATGTTTTCCTCTTTCTCCTTTCCTCATAAGTGCAGACGATGACGTCACATCTACATTTGATTTATAAGTTTTCGTCGGAGTGAAACAATCACTTCTAAAATCGGTTTGTGCGCGAACTTCCTGTCGGTCAGTAGCAGACTCATTCTGCTTCCAGGAGAATTCATGATCCGTCTACAGCTAATTCAACATTGTCGACATGGCGGAGATGTGTCTGTTGACGATGACTTACATGTCGTGTGTCGTGGAGGAAATCTCCTTCGCCGCATTGTTCGAGCTTGGTAAGTTGCACTGTTTCACTCTTTCTTTCCTTGAAGTTGGAACTTTAATCATCAAGTGCTGTTTGAACAATTTCAGGCTTAGAATCATTGACATCTGTCATGGCATTTATAGTTCCATCTGTGGAGGGTTTCAAGATAGGCGCTACCTATTGAGATATTTCAGACTAATGGCTAAGTGTTGGGTTTTTATGTCAATGTCACCCACGTATACAGCCTTCTGTGTGTTGAATGGGTTGTTCTTGGCATGGGAAAATTAAAGGCCCCCTTAAACTTCTAGGTACTATACTAAATACGATATTAAAATGTGCAGTGCATGATAGGCCGCAGTAAATGCACATATGTGAATCGAACAATGCGCATATCTCTTACTTATATAATTATTTTAGAGGTTGGTCAGACAGATAAATTCATTTTATCAGCCAATGTTTAGACTCCCCCATGACTGCCTTAGTGCTTGTTATTGCTTCACTTAAAAGAAACTTGGCGATTTTCTAGACAACTGCAGCCCGGCAGCCAGAACAAGTTTCTGGAGGGAACAAAGCCGAAAATAAGACTTTCACAGAATGATGTGCACTACATCTTCTGCCTACCACGAATTTACGCGTCTGCCGAGTTCTGGTTAGTTTCTCCTATTTTCAGACAGGATCAAAGAAAAACATATCCAATGGAGCGAAGATCGCATTTTTGTTTAAAATGAATATTTCTTTGTTTTGTTTGATTAAGCGAAAACTAATAAACCCAGAGTCATACTTTTTGATACGGAATGTCTTCAGGTCATTTCCTGTGTGCTATTATCATGCTTCTGATCGGCAATGTATGCCAGGATGTGCCTAAATGTAGAACTAAAAAACCAGAGTCATACTTTTTGATACGGAATGTCTTCAGGTCATTTCCTGTGTGTTATTATCATGCTTCTGATCGGCAATGTATGCCAGAATGTGGCTAAATGTAGATAGTATTGCTCAAAATGATTGTGTCTGCCGACAAAAGGAGGCTTGTCAAGTCTATATGTGCATAGCTTCATTGACAGGGGTGCATGAAAATGATAGGAAATAACCTGATTACATTCCATGTAAAAAGTATGGCTCTAAACTTAGTACTTTTCAGTTGATAGGAGAAGACAGAGAAAATCTCATTTTTGCCAAAAGCTACAATATGCCTCCCATTATGTGTTTTTCTTTGATCCTGTCGGACAAGAGAAGAAACTAACCAGAACTCGGCAGACGCGCAGATTCGTGGTAGGCAGAAGATGTACGGTACATCATTCTGTGAAAGTCTTATTTTCGGCCTCGTTCCCTGCAGAAACTTGGTCTGGCTGCCGGACTAGTTCCTTTTACATCCTTTTAAAATGCACGCTCCTTTTTCACCAAGGAATCCAAGGTGGCACTCCTTCGACCGGGTGTTGCCGAAGTGCAATCTGTCAAACCACTGGAAGTAGACTTTACAGTATAAGCAAATATTGAACAATTATTCAAGTAGGAACCATACGACTGTGTCTGTGATAAGTATATGATATATCACTGATATCAGGCTTTACATGTTGTGGAAAGTCCGAGACAAAGATTTAATGTACTAGTCTCCCCCATGTACATGTCGCACCCTCAAACCTGGGGCCCAACAATAAACGAGGAGTAAGAGTAAGTAGTAACTCTCCGAAGGAGAATTTAATCGTGAAAATCCCGATGTTAAAGCCTGCTGCTATGTTATTGCACCAAATGTTATCTATATTTTCTGTCATGTTTAGATAAGTCTGACTACTAGGCATCTTTAAACCGCTTGGATACTGATGCCTGTTACTGACGATGCAACTGAGGTCGGCTCCAGTGGCCCGGGTCACCCTTTGACTTCATTCACTTGCAGCAAAAAATTGAAACCGACGGTTCTATTTCTTGATTGGTGATTAACCAGAAAGAGACATATACTCCTAAAATATTGGCAATTCCTAATGAAACTCCCTGAACCCACTTATGAGCTTCATGACTAATTAGGTAGAAACTTTAGTTAGACCTACAGTGTCTGTCTATTTTTTTAATAAAAATGTCAGAGCTGCAGAATTTCCAAAGATACTTTTCTTAAGTTTGTAGCATGTATTTTACTATCCTCTATTCTATAAATATTTCTAGTAAATATCTGTATGCACACTTCAGTTAAAATTCATGAATTACCATGATTACACATGTTGTATGTTTATTATTAATACTTTTCATTTATTCACTGAAATTAGTTAACATTCTTTATTACTATTATATGATATTGCAAAATATTACTTATTATTATTAAACTTTATAAATGCGGTCATGGATGAACAGAATCCCACTCAACTGTAGCATCTAAATGCATTTGATAAAGAAAAAAGGTTTGAAACTGCAATTCAAAATTTGATGAAATATTGAAAACGAGTTCTTATTGTCTCACATTGTCGTGGAGGGTATGCTAACTTTGTGGAATGACAGAGTTTATCTGTTGCAAGTGTTTTAACTTGTTACCTTGAATGTTGAGTCTATATTCAAAAAGAGCGGGAGGAAAATCTGTGATCGGGTTCGTATTCCTTGGTTTTGGCAATTCTTGCCGATCATCCTGAAAATTCAATTTCAAGTCAATGATTCCATCACTGTTGTATTTCAGCGCTTAAATAAATGTGCGTTAAGTTTTGTGATGATTGATACATTTTTACGAATTATGCACAAATCTAAATATGTGGGGGGGGGGAAGATAACTCTCAAGTACCACATCATTTTCTATTCAGTTAATACTTTTGATGCTTACAGGCTATCTCCCCCCAGGTTTTCAAACCCTCCTAAAATCTGCAAATATAAATCAATCATCACCAAACAGTTAAACGTACTTACTGGCATGTATATTTTCTACTCGCACACAAAAATTTATGCAGATCGGATAAGTATTTTTTTGCATTAGAAACGATGTTGTGAATATTGGCGATCCCTACAGCCTGATCTGACTTTGTCTGTTCAACGCGCTATTGTTACTCGTTGTGCATTGGTCTCTCTCCCTCTTCGTCTCATTCACTGCAATTTGAAATCTTCCCACGACCACTATCTTGCCACACATTCTTAAAGCTAAAAATGTTAGTCTAAGAGATGTGGTCTGGTCATTGTCACTTCACGAGTTGTCAGGAAATGACTTTGTTGACCTCAAGTGCTTTCTGCTCCGACGAAGAAGCTGCAGACATCGCTCCTAATTCAAAAAGTACTAGTCCGATTTGCACAAATTTTGGCATGTAGGTAGAAAATATCCTCACTGATGTGTATATAAAGTTTTGTGACGATTGATTCATTTCTACGGATTTTAGACATTTGAAAATCTGGGGGGGGGAGAGATAACCCATCAGTAACATACTTTTAAGATTCGTCTGCTAAGCTTGTGCTGTCTTCCTCCTCTTCAGTCGGTCCCGAATGGCCTTTGCTTTGAGTATAGTTAATGCATGTCTTTCTTCGCGGCGTTGTGTCTACATGAAATTGCGTGCGATTTTTGTGCCACTATTTTGTGTTGCATGGAGATAAATTTCCATTCTAGAGGTTTTATTGTGGCCAATTTTATGATGATAGGTGAGAATCGCCTACAATCCTACTGCAACTATACCATTCAGTTTCAAGATCTTGAAGAACTGTAAGAAAGGCGATCTGAGAATTTATGAAATGCTATTCATTCAGGAGCTACATTCTCATCTGAATAGACAGAGTGATTCTGTGAAACCGCGGGCGCTTGCTCAATAACCTGTTTGTATTTTGTTTTCTTAGGACACTGTTTTAAGGTGTCTTGTCTTTGCAAACATGTATTTCAGTTGACTATTCAAAATGTGAGCTTTACTTATTTCTCAATAGCTTTGTTTCCAATGTATTCAAATATTATAATCAATCCATGTATGTATTTTAGTCGTTAATTTTTATCTGTACCCTTGAGAAAGCTTTAGAAAAACGCTGGGAAAATTTTCGTAGTTACATCTTTCGAAAAATTGGTTCTTTATCGATTTTCGAGCTCCTAAAAGAAGAATTCTTCACTTAGAACACAAAAAAGCAATCTGAGATCACGGGAGTTAGAATATTTGTCCTACTTTTTGCTCTGCCGACGTTCACTTGATTACTATCACAGAAGGTGGACAAAATCAGGTCAGATTATTAATAAAAATGTCGAGGGAGATCAGATAAGGATTACATCTTCAATGAAACTTTGAACTTGGAAGACTTGATGGGCAACATAATCGTTTATCATCTGGCTAATAGAGCAACCGCAATCGGCAACCTAATTGTTCGTGACGCCGGAACTCTCAAATTGCTTGATGTTGGTTGATTTACGATAATTTCATAAACTTTGCATTATTTATAATTCCTAGAATAGCTTTCCATGCATTTTACTTTATTAGCTTGCATAATTTTTAGGAACTTCATGTTATTTTCAGATTCAACCAACTGGATGAATCAAAAAGCAAGGAAGCTGTGATTGCGATCATCTAAGCGATCGATAGAATTGTTTAATTACATTGGCTATTAAGTTCTCTTTGACAGCATTTTTTATTATCAGACATTCGAAATACACCGAGAGAGAGAATAGCATTTGCTCGTAGGCTTTTCTCAATCTGATAATCATGTTTATTATTTTTATAGCCTTGCATTGGCTATATCATTTTTATTAGATATTTATCGTCCCCTCATGTCAATTGGTATTGAATGCACGGTGTATCTTCATCTCAGTCTTTCTTGATCTTATATTTAAATGAACCTGTTACGCAGTTTAACCACTTCTCTTGGTCATCATCACCTGGCTGCCGCTCGAGATTTCTGTTTCACAATCTTACTTTTTTCAAATTGTGGCCATGTTTTTCAATCAATTTCTTGCGCTTCAATCAATTCAGCGCGAGAGTGGAAACCAGGCTAGGGTCAGGTTATATCAACACGCATATTTGCGAATAAGAGTACACGCACTTACTTATTCATCACAAATTGGATTTATTTGGTGGCTCTGTGCATTTATGTGAGCTGATGAATGCTCGTATGAAGAAAACATCTTCTGTGAATCTTGAAGTATGGTATATGATTATTCAAGCACAATGTTCCACTGAGCATAAATGATTACTAACTTCAAATCAAACAGGCCACGAACCTTTAAATCCTGGAAACTGTGCTGGGCAGTGAGGATTTTCCTTGTTATCTTCGGTGTTAATTCTAGATGACTTGAATCGTTTTCTTTGAGTCTTTGAAGCAATTGAAGAACAGTGCATGTGCGATGCATCAGCCGTTACGAAATGCAGATCGCTTTCTTCGATGTCATCATTGTCACCATCACTCGATGAACCATAATCCGAACCGGACACATAATTCACATCATTGTGTTCTTCGGCTTCATCACTAGACTGATCTTAAGAAAAGAATGCGTGTAGGTGTTACGATATTCCGTTTCCCTCAGTTTTATTTTCCGATCGGAAAATGTTATCTTGGTTTTATATTCCTACAAGGAAAAAGAGTCCTAGGTCTCATTTTCCTAGTAGGAAACTTGAAACTGCAACATATACACGGTTCTAAGTTTCAGTAGTATACATTTTCCGCTTTCTCTATTGAGACCTTATTTGACCTCATTGTGATGGTCTTATGAACATAATTGATTAAATAGTGCTCCATGATTCCGAACGTTTGAAAAAAGATAAATAGCCTGTCCAAGAACCCACTGTCCAGTGTCCACTGCCACTGTCCAAGAATTGAAACTTGGAGATCACGTCCTTCTTCGGAATAAAAAGCAAGACGATGGAAAAGGGGAAAAATGGAATCGACATGGTCGTCTGACATTTATAAAATAGCGAACGTTCGGGGACGGAGCATCTTCAAATTGAGGAACATGAACACTGATGATTTTTACAGAAAATTGGAAATTGAGTGCATCTGAAGAAGTGCGAGAAATACATATGACTTTTTTATTGAAGTACTTCAAAATTGGATGCAATATTGGAAAACAAATTTTTTAAGCCAACAAGGCCAAGTGGAAAATGAAAGAGACTATAAAAATAAAATAGGGTACAAGAGGCATGGTTAAGATTTCTGATCAGAAAATGTAACCGAGCTTAGATTTTCCGGTAGGAAACTGAAGCAGAAGGAGAGCGTTTACTGTAACACTGGAGTTCTTCTGCGACGACTTCGCACTTCAGGCATTTTGCACAGAATAGATGTGACCGCACACACTGACAAATCTATCAAATTACACCGTGTAGACGGCGATTGGTTGGAGGCGCACGGAAACTTCTCTGCCATCTGATTTGTTGTTACAATGCCCGTATAATATTCCTGACTAAAGTTGACTGCGTGCAGAGTTATTAGTAAAATAATAAGAAAATCTGGGAATAGGCCAAGTGCTTATATTGATAGAAAATATAAAAAAATGTATGAATTAGAAAAATTATTACAAACTCCGACACGTATTTCATTGACCACCGGTCAATATCATCAGGGAGTATAAAAAGGATGATGTCTTCATAGCTTTATAGCTTTAACTTAGTACAAATTTCAAAAAGATATTGAGAGGAGCCTACAGATTGCATTTAGCAAAATAAGAAATCTCTGTAGTCTTCCATCTCAGCCCGGCTGTTTAACTTAGGCTTAAACTTATCTATATAAACAGCTTCACGGAGTCTGAGATTTGCACTATCATTGTCCCGGCCAATGATATCAACTTTGATATTGCGTGTGTTATTATCGCATTGTTGAAGGTGTCTATGTACAGATGAGCGATTGATGGTGACGTGCTCTTTAACCCGTATATACAGTGGTCTTATTGAGCTTCCAATGTAAAATTTTTGACATTTAATGCATGTGATTTTATATATGATATTCTTTTGGAAGCATAATATCTTGTTATGTATGGGACATTGGGTTAATGTACAGTTTTTATCAGTTTTGCTTTTGTTGTTTATCACGCTTCTTAATGTTTGATTGCGGCGAGCTAGAGTAATGTTTATCTTTTCTTTTCTGAAGATTCGTTTGATATCACGATCTACTTTATCAGAAATGAAGGGCAATCGAAGGAACATGCGATTATCATTCTTCTTCTTCTTGTTTTGTATGTGTAAGTGGTTGTTTCTTTTTGTAGATCGGATGAAATCATGAGGATAGTCAGTCAATGCAAGAACATCATCGAATTCTCGTTCGTTTGTTACACGATCTTTTATTGTTGTACATCGTTGATTCATTCTTTTCCTTTCATTTCGTAATAATCATTTCGTTTTAATATTACGTTTTGAAGATGTTGGAAGATGGGAATTGAAATTGATAAAAATGTTCTTTTTGGCACTTTTTTATAGAATTTGAAGTCTTCTCATTAGTTTCACTTATATGCACTGTAAAATCCAGTAAACTAAGACTGTCTTCATTTGAAGGTAATTCAATTTCAAATTTAATTGAAGGATGTCGTGAATTCAGAACGTTCAGGAATTGTAGAGCTTGTGATTTATCTTCAAATAAAGAAAAGCAGTCATCAACATAGCGTTTGAATAATGGTGCGTGGTTCAATGTCTGGAGAGCACTTTGCTCAATGTCATTCATAAAGATAATGGCTAAGATGCCGGATAGTGATGATCCCATCGGAAGGCCTCTATCTTGCTTAAAAATGCGGTCCATAAATTGAAGATAAGTATTATTCAAGATAACTTGCAAAAGAGTTTGTAATTGGCAAATAGAGATCCCTCTGAGAAATTGAATATTATTCACTTGTAAGAAATTAATCGTAGTCATTATCGCGTCTTCTATTGGGATTGACGTGTACATAGCTGATACATCATAGCTGCATGGAAAGTTTGTCATGCTTTCGTGATCTTTTATTGCTTTTATTAGCTCAAAGCTATCTTTCAAATGAGCAGGTATCAATTCCAGTAGAGGAGTCAAGAGTGTGGATAAAAGCCATGAAAGTTTCTTGGTAGGGCCATTATAGTTAGATACAATGGGTCTCACTTTCAATTCGCTTCCTTGTTTGTGTGTTTTGATAAGCTGATAGTATTGTGGAATATCAGAGAATTGGTTTTGAAACTTTGCAAAATATAGCTTGGTAGATTATTTTCTTGTGCAACTGAATTCCATGTATTGTTAAGTCTTTTCTCAATAGTTTTTTGAAAAATGTGTGATATTGGGCTGTATGTTGTCGTATCAGAAAGGTGCTTGAAGGCGGTGTTTGTGTAGTCACATTCGCTTACCACGCAGAATTCACCCCCTTTATCACTAGGAAGAATAGATAACTGTTTTCGTTTTAATCTTTTCAAAGTGTCCTTTTCTGCTTCAGTGAGATTTGAATGCTTCTTCTGATGCGGTACTTGTTCAATAACTCGCTTTACGCCGTGATAAACTCTTTGTAATTGCGCTTCAATTTGATTATTTCGGGTGCTTGGCATGGATAACTTTGAGTGCCAGGGATATTTTGGTATTGTTATTTTATATTTTCTATATTTTCTATCAATATAAACACTTGGCCAATTCCCAAATTTTCTTATTATTTTATAATGCACGGTCAAGGCATTTTCTACAGGAGTTATTAGTGGCAAAGTTTGACTACAAATAACACTCAGAAACCTTGACGCACAGGCACGTCATGGGAATGCGCAGGAGACGTACATGTTCGTCTGCAGTCTCAAAGGGCTAAAATGATGAAGCTTTTGCGGCAGTGCTCTCCACTGTGTGCTTGGACGGGGCTTGCATAGTCAGACTTAATCCGAAGCGTTGTTTTCCTTTTTGTCTGGATGCCCATCCAGGCGACTTCTAATTACACTTTTGGGGATCAAGCACTGAACCAAAAGATCGCTAGGCCAAGCAGTTAACTACTATGCATCAGAAACCACAAAATTGATAGCAGTACGTGACTTCTTGTAGGTTTCATTTAGGATTTTAAGCTGCTTATCAATATTATGTTTAGTTTGAGTGAAAATGCCTTGGCCAATTGTCATGCTTAAAAGATTTGGAAAAGCCAAGTAGAGGTTGGTAACTTTTTTTGGATTTATTCTATCGATATATTTCGGCTATTCAAGTGCCATAGCCATTTTCAAGAAAACTATTATTTTATACTTTAGACTACTGACCAATCGATGCAATCGTGAAAAAACAGTCATGCGAAGATTCTCTATTTGGCCTAATCATGCCATGGATGATAAGTAATGACTCCTAATGAGTGAGCAGCATTTGGTGATAGAAAAATGTTTGCATTCTACTCGATTGTATTTTAAAGTTATGTGTATGCACAGCACACGTAAATAGATGGCTCTAGCATTTTTGTTCGACACGTTTATTTGTTCGACAAAATATCTGTAAAAACGCGTTCATTTCATTGAGAACTCATAGGCAGAATTCTATGGTCCATTTTGATAATGCGTTTATTTGTTCGACAAAATATCTTTAAAAACGCGTTCATTTCATCGACATCTCATAGGTAGAATTCTATGGTCCATTTTGATAATGCGTTTATTTGTTCGAAAAAAATTGATCATCGGATATCAATGTATTACTTTTCTATGACATAGATCATTCTGATCTATGCGCATAGAAAGATCTCCAGCAGACTTCTAAATTTCTATACTCGTATATCTAGGAGTCCATGTCTATATACAGACCCGTGCAGAAGTTCTGCGCTAGTGACCTTAAATGTTATCATTATGTTCAAAAGCTTATCAAATCAAATTTATTCATTAGAAAAGAGGTCAAATGGATAGCTCTTGTAGACTTTCTTTTAATACTTTTGTTTACGTAGTCAAAGTGGAATGATTCATAGATATATGATTGATCATTTCAGGTATACTACAATTTCAGTCGTGCAAGTCTTTGCGCCTTTAATTATATTACATTTGAAAGGAATAAAACGAATTAATCTTATAAGATTATGTTCTTATATAATAACCATAATATGAAGCGTACGTGCACTAAGTCAGTATTTCGTATGACCACCTTTTGCGGCCAGAGCAGCTCTCAACCTTCTCGGGATTGAATTATACAAGAAACGAATTTGTTCTCTTGGAATGTTGTTCCACTCCTCAACAGCCATCTCCCATAATGAGTCGATAGTTGTAGGATTTCTTCTAAAAACATTTTCTTTCAAAATTCGCCACACGTTCTCAATAACAGAAAGATCTGGACTTTGGGCAGGCCATGGCTGCAGCACTCGGACATTGTTATCTTGAAAATATTTCTTAGTAGACGCAGATGTATGGGCTGGAGCACCATCTTGCTGAAGTATGTTCGACGGAGCATAAATATGTGGTAATGCAACGTCAAGCACCCTTTGATATTCGCGCGAATCGACATTTTTGGCACATCTCACCAAAACACGAGCACCGTCGCCTCGAATGGCTCCCCATATCATAAGAGAAGGAGAGAATTTCAGTGATGGGCGGATATATTTGGCCTTTAATCTGTTGCCGATACTTCGGCGAACGTAGAAACGTCGGTTTGGAATCAACTCAAAGTTGCACTCATCAGACTGTCATCAGACTCAAATGACTGTGCTCCATCTATCATAATCCCAAGAAAGACGTTGTCGACACCACTCCGAACGAGACTTGATGTTCTTTTTAGACAAAAGAGGTTTTCTGACGGCAATCCGTCCAAATAACCCGTACCGTCGTAGGGTACGTTTCACTGTATCAACAGATACTGAATTGTCAACAAAAAGTTTGTTTTTCAGAAGGTTGGCTGTCAAATCAGGGTTCATCTTTGAAGTTATTATCATCCGACGCTCCATTCTCTTCGACAAGATGCGAGGTCTGCCCGATCGAGGACGGTCATCAATGCTACCATGCATTTTTGATTTTTTCAAAATATATTGAACTGACCGGCGACTAATCCGAAGTAGCGAACCTATTTCATTTTGTGATTTGCCTTTTCGTGATAGTAGGACCACCAATTCTCTCTTATCTAGTGAAATTCTGGGCATGATTGGCAAATATGAACTGATGATATGATTTACAGTCTTGTTTTTATCGATGATTATCATAGAATGCATTTAAGTTTGGTTATAGCAAGTTAATTGTCATTTGAAATGATACAATTCAAAAGCGCAAAGATTTCTGCACGACCTGAATTCTCATTCAAATTGATTAAGGAAGTCGTATCTCTATGTGACATTAATTATCGTTCCATTACAAAGTTGTATAGATATCTCATCGATTGCAAGACTCATCAAAAATGTTAGTACACCTCAGAAGAACAGATAGTATTCTGAAAATTGTGAATATTTAGATCTGATAACAGGGGCGCAAAGACTTCTGCACGGGTCTGTAGAGGCTCAAATCAAAATTTGAATGGGATGTTTTGGATAAAATAATTTGCGATATTCACTAGTTTGCTTCCGTAATTTGATAAGATGGAGGGAGCTTTAAGAAACAAAAACATCAGATGATGAACCTCTGTAATGAATATGTCTACATTATTGACAGAAAGAGGAACGACAAATCCCATGGCAAATGTACTGAAGCTAATCCAAAGAAATGCAAAGCATATGCACATAACTAAAAGTGTGTCGAACAAAACGACCATCCCCAAATGAATGCAATAAGCCTCTGCCCTTTCTATCGTCCATAGTTAAGCATGAAACGGGTCTTGTCGGTTTATTGTTGGATTATGCGAGTCTTTCTTATATAGTGCTCTTAATCAATGTACTACACGTAGATGAATTAGTTATTGAATCACCCTGCATCATTCGACTCGTCAGCTCACAGTTTCTTCGAGATTTAGGATGTCTTGTGGATAAATTTATTCCTTTATCGTTTAGACAGCTATTTTTTGCTACAAGTGATTATCAGATCCATACTGAATGAAACAATGTCATCATGAACTTACTTATGTTGATCAAGCTAACCATGTAATGTTGAATTGAGACGAAAGTCTTTATTTCGGCAAAAATTACAATATAAAAAGCAGCGTATTTGTCCAATGCATTTTGTGGAAAGATGGTCTGGTAAAGTACAGAAAGCAATGCGTCTGTGTCATACTTATTCAAATTTTGAAGCCTCACCAAACAAATTCCAACCAGTGCTTGCCTCTTAACCCTTTTGCGCTTCAGAGGTATTGCTTTGCATCACCTAAAAGAGAGTGTTTCATGGCATGAATTTCATAACGATGAAGTAAAGGTAAAGTAGAAAAAACTACCCATAGTTTTGGTCGAAAAGATATTCAAATTAAAGTCAAACCAAAAGGTCCTTCGGCGTCCTACGCCTTCAAACAGTCGTTGGTAACCTGGTTGGGTACCAATTGAATTCATCCTAAGAATGAAGTTTGTGTAGCTATAAGATGCTTTCAAGTAATCAAATTCAATACTATTTACAATTGACTACAAAAGTCGAATCTCATTTTTCGTGGTTTATCGGTTCGCTGTCGTCGTGCAGTAATGAAATTCTGCCAAAGATTTCCTGAACGAAAATCATATTTGTTGGCAAAATTTATTATGTCAATAGTACGTTCAGAAGGACAATATTTTTGGAGTTAGCCTGTTTTGTAATTTTTCATGTTCTGTGTGTTTATGGCTAACTTCGACAACTTATTGCTCCAAAACGGGAACTTCGCGAAATGAGTTCAACCCGCGAAATTAAAAATGAGCGAAACTATTTCTATTTGACCACTCTGTTCATGATCCTGCTTTGAGACCTCACAATGACCTATCACACAGAAGGCAAACGTACAATAAGCGCTAAATGGTTAAGACTGTCTTCAGTTACCTTAATGCTCATCTCATTTTCCATTTCTCGTTCCTGTTTACATACACTAGAGCTGTCATCGTGGTACTCGGTGTAGATTACATCTGTGATCTGGAGTGACCTTGGTGCATACGTGAACTAATTGGTTATTGAGAATTTTCACTAATTGTACACACATGAATGAAGCCAATACGAATAGACTCATATTCGTCTATCTACTAGAATTCCTGTGAATTGATACTGATTTTCGATTTTCAGGATAATTTTAGTTTTGCCTATTATGCAAATGATCAACTCAACAAATGCTTTACTTGATTGAATACAGGACGTAATAATTTCAAATACTTCTCAGGTCCATCTGCTTAACCAGCGCCGCTCATCTGATAAACATATAGGCCGACTTGACTTTCTTTACAATATTATTTTGGTTCGTATGATATTGTGCTAACATTATTAATTTCATGATGACATCAACTTTGCTCGAAGATGTATTCATTATTTAGTCGAATGATTAAAAAAAACAGAAAACACGGTTTTCTATAGTAAAGAAGCAGGAGCTATTGATAACAGAGGTTTGTCGGATTATATTGAACAACTAGAGAATGACAACGATTAAGTCAAAAAAAGACACCAAAACCTTGATTCCTCCAACATACTCCATCTTGAAATACTCCGACAGACCTTTGTTGTCAGTCTACTGTGTGACGTAGTCTGTGTGTCTCGCTACAATATAAATGCTGGTAGCGCTCAGTCAATAATAATAATAGGACAATAAACTGTTGATTTCACTTGGAGATGACTGCTGCCTTTACTCGCATTCCTTTCGTACCGTCAGCGTGGCCTGGTGAAGAAGCTGCGAGCTCGTCTCTACCGAGGACTTCGTAACTATAGTCCGGGAGCTAGCGTGAAGTTGTGCAGGGAACGATCGGTAGTACATAAAACTTTCACATAGCATAGTACACCTCTAACCTACTGCAAAACTTCGCGTCTGCCGGATCAGATCATTTACTTTTCAGAAATAAAGAGGATAACAAAATCCTATGTATTTCCAGTGGTAAAATTGTGACATCTGAGGTGTTGACTCCATTTTTTCGAATTTTTGCTCATAAAAGTTACACAAATTGGTATTTTGTTGAACTGGTTATTATAGAAATCATCTACAGATCATGATCTTTCAAATGAGTTATCATTCAGTGACAGAGGATGAAGTAAAGTGTACAAGCAGACACTTTTCGTTAAAGTATATCAACAATTTTCCTGAAATTTCCATGTTAAAATTTGCAGTTACACCAACGAAAAGTGTCTGCTTGTACACTTTACTTCATCTTCTGTCACTGAATGACAACTCATTTGAAAGATCATGATCTGTAGATGATTTCTATAATAACCAGTTCAACAAAATACCAATTTGTGTAACTTTTGTGAGCAAAAATTCGAAAAAATGGAGTCAACACCTTAAATGTCACAATTTTACCACTAGAAATACATAGGATTGTGTTATCCTCTTTATTTCTGAAAAGCAAATGATCTGATCCGGCAGACGCGAAGTTTTGCAGTAGGTTACAGGTGTACTATGCTATGTGAAAGTTTTATGTACTACCTCGTTCCCTGCACAACTTCACGCTAGCTCCCGGACTACTATATGCTCGTAATTTGGAAATCTCAATTCTGATGTAAGGAAGAAATCGACTGCATTATCTGATCGCATTTAATACTGACGTTGTAATATTTTAGAGAGATTTACATACGGTTTGATATATCCATATAAATTGAGATAATGACTGATCAAATTTAAGTAAAATTATTTCGACTTTGTGAGAATACGTTTGATGCGAAAACAAAGCGTGTGATTCTTGCACTTACTTACTGCCCGATTTTGAGTCCTTGTTTCCTCAGGTGTGGGGGTTGGACGATATGTCATGCCGATTCCGTTGTGGGCGGATTGCGCGTTTCTAGGCAGGACCGACTCAGATGCGCAGTGCGACTGTCGAGGTGCAAATCTTGCATATCCATCTGCACGTTCCGCATCCATTTCTTTCTTTGACCACCACGGATGTTCTGACCCAGTACTTCCACAAGCCGCGTCTTTTTGGACCAGCTCGAATCAGGCGTGCGCTCTAAGTGCCCGAACCATCTTGACCGATTTTCACGGAGCACACTCGGTAAATCTGCGATTCCCATCCATAGATCTTCGTTCGCAAAGCTCGGTGGAATATTTCCATCTTATGATGTGATTCTCGTTTCTTACAAGTCTGTTAATGTCATCAGTCTTCACTGTCCATGTCTCTGATGCATAGAGTAACACACTTGGGACGCAGAGGTGCGACAGATGTAGCCTCCTCGGTGTAAACTAATGCTGCGATTCGTAAGAGTAGGCAACAATTTCCGGAAAGTCTTCCATGCCATTTGACTCTTGCGATAGTAGCGACGGAACAACCTCCCGTCTGATAGATAACATCGCCAAGGTAGCAGAAAGAGTCAACAACCTCTATCACATCATTTCCAACAGTAATTGTTTCAGGTTAGTCAGCCGGTGTAGCTAAGACACCTTCGCATCTGCTGCATTTGAAGTTGGGGTCAGCACGAATGGTGTTGAGGTTAGTGCAGCGGTGGTGGATCCAACAATTGCAATACGAATACAGAATTGAGATCATGCCAACTCCCTTTCTACACACACCGTAAGGATACCGGGCCTTATCCGTTTGTTCAGCCATCCGCCCATTCTCAATTTTCTTATTGCCCACCAAATGATTAATCGTGACACACGGTCAAAAGTCTTCTCCATATCCACGAATGCGAAGTATATGTCCTTCTTCTTGCTGAAGTATTTTTCATGAAATTGACGGACGATGAAGATGGTATCGATTGTGCTCTTACCGGGAATAAATCCGAAGTGCATAGGATCGATAGATGCCTGCTCCCTGAGTAGAGTCAAGTACGCGCTCAGTGATCTTCTGTACATGATCTGTCATGTTCAGGTCTCGATAGTTACCACAATCCAGTGCGTCACCCTTTCCTTTGAAGCAGTTGACCTGACAAGAAAGATTCATTCCTGTGGAACTTTGGCTTCATGGATACTGGTGTTAATCAGCTTTGCAACTGCTTCAATAGCGTCTTCTCCGGCAGCTTGCATTTCCAACACAACTGCCTGCCGCTTTATTCTTCACATTGCCGCTCTTCTTATTGAATGGATTTGTTGAAGCAGGCAAATGAGCAATGAAATTTGTACGCTGATTAGCTAAACGACTAACTAAAGGACGCATTTCAGTAGATAATTTCATTAATCTCAGACAGTTCATGGTTAAAGACAGTCCAATATGTTGCTTGGAGAATCGGTAAGTACAACAATGCAAGAACGTCAGCGGAATTTTAAAAGGTGAAGCCGTGTGAAATCATGAAATGAGAGAAAATGTCGTTTTGTCCTTCTATTAGAGCGAATTGGAGGCATGCTTCACGGACCAACGGATCAACATCGACGATCTGATACAAATTATTCTTATAAAATATCACGACAATATTGATCATCGCAAAATAGAAGTAATTAACCCTCAGAGACCTGAGCCTTTTCACACCCACTGAGACCTGAAGGGGCTCTTGTGGACCGTTTTTAGAAATTCTTAGTTTACCTGCTTAAATCGATATCAAACCATTAGGAAAATTGATTTTCAGTAAGAAAATGATGTTTGCATGTAGCAAGTCGACATAACTAATCATTTGAATGTTTTTCAGCCTTCTCAGCAGACACATACGAAAATGTGGTGTTTCTGTAATTCAACGACATTTAGCACAGCATCCGTTGTACTAGGAGGAGATTTTACGATGCTTGCTGTCGCCGTATAACCTCAGATAGTGCTTTCTGAGCGTGCTCATAATCACCGGCGGAACAGTTGGCTCCAGTTCAGTCACACTTGAACGCCTCTATTGGTAGAAGAGCGATTTCCTGGAGGCGCTCCAACCTAAGCGCTCTACCACTTTAAAGTACTACACATAACATTTCACATGATATTAAAACCCATTTAAAGGCCGCCTATATAGATATCGGCAAATTTTATATAAAAATGGTGGTAAGTATTTCAGAATGTTATAATTAAGAATAATGCATGATGACCAGTGCACTACAATAACCATTTCTTAGAAATTAAAGCCGTAGCGATTTTGTTGCGATGGCGTTATATGATGTCAAAATATACAAAAGCATGTTTTTTCAAATATAGCCTATGAATTACCCCAACAATACATACCGAAGTAATGTGTCATGATAAAAGCTCTCCATCACATTTCAGAGGTATTTGTCGAAACTGTGAATTAACAAATTTAATCAAAGGCCTGCATTATGCTACTTGTCGCTGCTGCTTGCTGTGAAATCGTTATCGTTCAAATGAAAATAAGTTTATATATTTCGAAATTCCGGTCAAGAAATTTATTCTCTTACTGCGTCGACTCCAAAGTCAACTTAGAGTTGGAGACGCCTCGAGTTGGAGTTAGAGTAATTCACAATGTCCACATCAATAAAGAACACTAAGAAATGAACGCATTTGAGATTGTTCAGCTTTATGTAGGCCTAAACAATTCTTTTGTCCCGGGTAGTCATTGGTTTCTGCCACCAAATGATCGATAAGACCATCAGCATGCGTATCAGGCATCTCATAAAGATTCTTGCCCTGAAATGCATCCAGAGAATGTTTGTCTTATTTGCGAAAAAGAGAATCACCGATATTTGCCATTTTATTGACTGCTTTTTCTGTTTACTGAAATGATCATTCAAATCATATTTCGTTGCAGTCTCACACTGCCCTACGATGTCACCAACCTCTGAGACATCGCTTGAGACACATACCTCTTAGATACATATACTCATCTTCAACTCATCATCCTCATAACTCTGATGAAGCATTTACTTCTGGAGGTTTTGTAGCAACAGTCATATGCCGTCATCGTCGGCATTAGGCCTACTGCATATTTCAGTCCATAGTAAGCAACAGCTTGGGTATTGTCTTCAGATAACTACATATAATCACGTTTAGCCTTTATAGATCTTTTAAACCAGTTTGGGCCATCTCGAGCTGCTGGCGTGCCCTAGTAGGTCGAGACGCACCGTCTACGGCCAAGCAAGTCTTGCATTGAAGTTTTTCGAGTCGGAGGACATCTTTGTATCTATGCTCAGGCGAACTGGCACCCTGCAATGTTTATGATTAAGCTATAAGTGGAAATGCTTGAGATTTGATCTCTCTTTGACGTTCGTTCGTACATGAGCCGACAAGTATAATGTTGAGGAACGTGCTATGGCAATGGACTTTGGTTGGTTTTGTGATGGGAAAGCCATAGGCCAAAAATAGCAACAAGCATTACACACTTAGAAGACACTAACAGTGCAATATTCCAATGCAATTGTCGGTCGTTTTCAGTATTCAACAAGCATTAGTTTTGAAAAAATTGATAGTACTCACCACCGTTTACTTCATTTACACTGTTGTTGTTTTTGACATTTTGTATATCATACTACGCCAGTGTTACTAAAACGTTACGGTTACAAAAAATTGACATGCCATGTCATGAATGATGAAGTATTGATTGCTATTTTCGGTATTTTATAAATAATGAGATTATTCCCTGCGCACGCTGTCTCTTTGAGGGTACACGACAGAATGAATCAACAATGATTACAACGGAGACACTACGGTTACGAATACAGATCACAATGGCATGATCAGACTGTCTGACGCAAACAGACTGTCTGATCACACTGACTGTCTGACGCTAACATCCGATGTTTTATGACAGCATATGTGTCTGACGCGAACGAGAAAGTGAATGGTTAGTCCAAGAGAAGAATTAACTTAATTTGAGAGCTCAAAAGCTCTCTGTCAATGTTTGACATTATTTTGATGTACAAGAGTTCTTGGAGAACTTCTAAGCAGCAGCCATACTCCAGAAGGAGACACAATGACAAGAGTTTGGCGTGGTTGCTCAAACGGTATCATTGCTTCACCGATTTTCTCGATACTGTCATCAACATCAGCAATCAAGTCATACCGCCATCTTGTAAAGAGGCCCTCAAGTTTGGAGTCTCAAACATAATCCCACCGAAGAATGTAGACAAAGTGGGTATATTCACCGATCTGGAGCGGCTCAACCACCAACTCAAGTCTGAAACTGCCGTCTCAGAGGATCTCGCGAAGGAATGCCAAGTGCAGCTGAGTAAATCGGCCTACAGACTCAGTCGTCTACCGGTGGAAAGGTCCACGCAAGAGGAGAAGGTCACGGCGGCAATGCAGCAACTGAAGAGTCAGAACCTCATGGTCTTTAAGACTGACAAGGGCAATGGCACGATCATCTGCGAGAGAGAACAGTACCTTGAGCGGATGAACTCCATACTGAATGTTGACAAGCTTGTGAAGCTGTCAAGCACTATCGAGTGGAACGATAGAGCAACAACCCAGTCTCTTCTCGAGCTCGTGCGCTCATTGGTGAGCAATGGACAGCTACCAGATGGCTCTGACAAATTGATCCCAACAAGTTCGACTATCCCAAGGATGTACGGTCTCCCGAAGTCCCATAAAGAAGGATGTCCCTTCCGTCCAATCCTCTCAATGGTTGGTTCGGCGTACCAAAATCTGGCGAAGCAAATCGATGAGTGGTTCCTGAAGCCTATCCTGTCTGCGTTCAAGACCCATACTGTTCGCAACTCACCTCAGTTCGCCAACAGCATGCAAGCCCTATTCCTCGACAGTGAGACAATGATGTTCTCCGCGGATATCAAATCTCTTTTTACAAACATACCTGTGGAAGAGACAATAGATATTATATGTGACGCTTGGTATCGCTCGCGACGAAGACCCCGTGGTTGGCAAGGCAACGATCTCGGAGAGGAACCTACGACTTCTCCTACAATCTGTAACAAGAAATGTACGATTCGTTTTCAACCAGCAGTTGTACCAGCAGTCAGACGGACTAGCAATGGGCAGCCCTCTCAGTGGCTCATTTGCCGACATCTTCGTTGGCCACCATGAGCAGCATCTACTGACGTCCAGACTCAAGCGACACAAGTTGTGCTCCTATCATCGATATGTGGATGACATTCACGTGGTCATCAAGAAAGAATATCGTGACATCTTCATCAAGGACTTGGCAAGAATGCATCCGGTCCTTGAGTTCACCTTTGAGGATGGGACTCACTTTCTTGATGCGCAGCTTCATCGTAGCGGTAACTCCATCACCACATCCACCTTCAGAAAGCCCTCGTTCACTGGACTGTATCTCAACTACAACGCTTTCTGTCCCAAGGGATACAAGGTCAGTCTGGTGAGAAGTCTCCACGAACGCGCACAAAGGCCATGCAGTACTCAGCAC
The DNA here is from genome assembly GCA_907163375.1 of Prostheceraeus crozeri. Classification (NCBI taxonomy): domain Eukaryota; kingdom Metazoa; phylum Platyhelminthes; order Polycladida; family Euryleptidae; genus Prostheceraeus; species Prostheceraeus crozeri. The sequence goes on along the minus strand of CAJQUW010006097.1, from coordinate 15,243 downwards.
TACGAGACAGAGGTGAGCTTCTTGAGGTGCACCTTGAGTCAGAACGGCTATCCCAACTGGTTCATCGACAAGTTCAGTCAAAGATCCGAACGTCCTACCGCTGCTCCAACCGCAAGCAAGAAGACAGTTCGCTTTGGCATCCAATTTCTCGGCCACTCGTCTGTCCAGGAGCTGAGAAATGTCAAGAAGGCCATCGAGAGAGCGTATCCTTACGTCAACGCAGTGCCGTGGTACCGGACAAAGAAACTGGCTCCAAACGCGCCCAAAGACTCAATCCCGACATCCCAGAAACCACTTGTCGTTTACACCTACCGCTGCGCTTGCGGAACAAGCTATGTGGGGAGGACTGAGAGATGTCTTGACAAGCGCATCCGGGAGCACATCCCTAAATGGTGTGAGCAGGCAAGCAAAGGCCTCGATCAAAGGAAGCGCCGTCTTCATCTATAACGCAACATCACCAGTCTTGCAGCCACCGTCCGTCGAGAGCTTCCTTCAAGGTATTGAGACAGTGTCGTGGTCAGATGGAACTCCGCATCGCTGAAGCAGTGTGCATCAGACTCAAGAGTCCTTCACTTTGTGTGCACAAAGAATTTGTTCACAGCTGTGCTTTGATACCTTGACTTCACTTTCTTTTTCCATTTTTTTTTCTTTTTTTCCTTTATTTTATTACTACTTGTATCTTATGTTTTCAGTACGTAGTTTATTAAACCTTTATTTACTTGTGACCTCTGTACATATTCCTGTTTGCGTCAGACAGTCTGATCATGCCATTGTGATCTGTATTCGTAACCGTAGTGTCTCCGTTGTAATCATTGTTGATTCATTCTGCCGTGTACCCTCAAAGAGACAGCGTGCGCAGGGAATAAATGATTTATGGACTTCCGGCTTTTGAGTGCATTATGAAAATGGGCCTATACTAAAAGAATAATGAGATTGCGCAAATCACATGGATAGTAAATTACATGTGCACGTTCATCCACTGTGTCTTCCAGTATAGAAGTAGTTTTTACGCCCAGTTTTTGTCTAATTTCGTGATCAAATTTAAGCACCAAAAAGTGCTAATTTCTGAATTGGCGATAGTTTGCCTGAAAATATATGATAAATCGTGTATGGCAATCAAAATAATGTATCATATGCCGCTAGCTGGAGAAGACAGCAGACTCCGAAAAGTGCTGTAACGAAAACGCTACGATGGCCCCAAATGGGTTAAGTTTTTGAAATTGACGATCTTCATCACTGATAAATCTCGTCAGATGCTCTTTTAGTAGCAATTGTTTGGTAAAACTTGCTGGCACTGTATCTCTTCGTACATTCAACAAAGTCTTTACAACATGATGAAGCTGAATGATAGCTCACACTATCTGTCAATTTTCATTAAAAAATTCTTTCGTCTTCATATTAAAATCTTGCATTAAAGAAAACGTTTAATTTTCTTTCTTAGGGTCTGCTGACCACAACTGATCACTTCAGAAATAAAAATGCATGTCAAAAGAATCTATGGAACATAAGTTTTCATATGGTATATCTTTTATTAAAATTGAACCAGGATTTTCAAACGAAAATTGCATTTAAAAGTGGATTTACTTTTCTGTGCAATTATTTATGAAACTGTCTGTAGTTTGGGTAATGGGCATACTCTTTAAATTGCTCGCTAGCTTGACTAGTGAGGATGACAAGAATTGGTAACTGTGTATAAACGAAATATTGAAATGTATCATTTTTCCATCCCTCTTGTAGTTCACATGGACTTTCGCCCGAAGGTTCATCAATTTTCTTTAGTCAGTGCCATGCAGTCCGATTCATAGTAGGCCATTTTGTTCATGCCGCCCTACAAAATCATATGGGCATTGTAATTCTTGGAATTGTGAAAAAACACCGGAAAAGTCAACCTTCGCTGATGCAAATTGAAATTGCAACCTGGGCACAGACAGCACTTGACGGTATGTACCAAAGTGTTTAAATACTTACTACTTATACTTGTAAGTTAAATACTTATATACTTACTTTGGTATGTACCAGTTATGTGACAATAATCACGTTCTCGGTGGTGTGCGCTTCGCCCTGTGAAGGGGCATTAGCATTTGGCACAGTGCGCGGTGGCCAAGAATGAAATCTCATCTTTTGGGTGCATCTCAGCGAGGTTGCCATACTGTGCCTTCACCAGCTGTTTTAACCGCCGCAAAAAGTTTATCACACAATTGTCGCCTTGCCATAGTTCTATGAATTGAGCATCATTCCTACTGCTATAAGTGTAGAATAAATGTCAAACCTGCCGGCACGCCACAGCGGCCGGATGATGCACTTTGAAGGTACTTTCAATGAAGCACTCAATATCTGCGTAGATTATACGCAATAGCCTTCGCTCACTGCCTGATGCTTCATATTTGTAATCCCGCCTTTCTGGCATCATCTCCACCTGTGGTTTTCTTCTTAAATACAACGGGTAGTGTATGTCAAAATTCTCCTTCACCCTAAACAAACGGCAACATCTGTGAAACATACTATACGTATGATCTCGACTGTATATACCCCGCAAATTCGTTATTGCATAAAAATGCCAATCATCGGAGTCATTGACGAGCAACACATTTGCAACGCGCTTTATGTCTGTTTGTCGGTAGCAGTGAATAGGGACCTGCATTTTTCGGTTAAATAAATGGACATTCGGTTTGATCTTTTTGCGCCGCTCGAAGTGTGGTATGTCACGCACCTTCACCGCCGAATAGTCGCCCAACGCAGAGAAATCTAATTCGCTCTCCCATCTAGCATGCATCTCGGCCGTTCGCGATGATTCAAGGGGCAAGGGTGGCTGACATGGCGTAAATAAAGACAGCCTTTGTCTCGCAATTTCAGTCCGTTTCCAAAATCGTTGCACAACCCTAAAAGCTCTTATCTCTTGCTTATTCTCATCAAATTTAACCTTAAGCTGCTTAAGCTCATTTAGCTGATTACTAAACTTATTCACTTGGTCAGCCTAGACACTTGCTTGGTTTAGGAAACAGTGAGGTGTCTCTAGTTATATGAAGTAATTAGTTATTAGAAGTTGGTTGCTTCATGATCATATCATAGCTACTGATGATGTCATGTCGTAATAACTGCCCTGTCTCCTGTCATCATTGAATGAGTTGCTAAAAGTCTTGTCGATTCACTTATAGGGCGCAGCAACTACGGCGTGAAGAGTAGGGATTCCAATCCCGGGATCCCGAAATCCCGGTATTAGGGTCTAATCCCGGGACTGTCAATCAATGAAGAGATTGCTATTGTTTGTGAACAGGTGGCGAGTCTGACGCCAAGCCTTTGTGTGCGCGCAGATTAAGGATTCGAAATCGTCTGACCTCAACCGAGGGAAATGATGACTCACCGAATGGCTGAGTATGGGAACAATAAAAATTTGAAGTTTGTCAGTGAATGGAAGGGTCGATCTTGATAAAACGTACATACTTCGTAACCAGCGACCGAATGGTAATTGGATGCAAGCATCAAATTCTTTCTTCTGAGAGATTTCCAAATCAATTTCAGACTTCTTATCGCAATTTCTGTGATCTCAAACAAGCTAATAGTGCATAGACCGATCGATTGTCCATGCAATACTTCCAAGAACGATAAGTAGTCGTCCGATAAGCGAAAGTCCTTGGCGATCCCAGCAATCGGGACAAGGCCAGTCTGAGACTTATCCAGATGCCAAGCATTCCTCTAATGTCTGAAAATAATTGTGCCAAAGATTGTCGATGTTCTTCGTGAATGTGTTGTGGATTTTTTTCAATGGCTGAGGTGCCATTCAAGATTTGCGTAATCGCCTAGGGGTTGGAAGAATTGCCTAGAGGGAGTTGTCGAAATGATAACAGGCGATTACGAGAGGGAAGGGTGTTTGAGGCAACGATTACGTAATCGTTGGGAGGAAAGAATGATTATTTGTTGGCTGTTAATTTTCGATTAATCACATTAATTAAATTAGTCACATGAATTCCTAACAAACGTGTACATGTACGAATGCAAATTTATTTGTGTGACAAAATTCTTAATCTTATTCAATACTTACAAAAATGTGTCATAGCTGCTAGAAATCAATTACCCATATTTCTTCAGAAATCTTCAGATTGGGGCAACCGATTTTTCAAATAATTGAAGCAATATCTGTCGTTGATAAAATTGTAGACTGCAAGCGCAAATGTTCTCGAGTTCATATTTTATCTAATTATAAAATAAGCCAATTGAAAAAAGTGAATTAAAAGTAACACCCGATCGTTTTCGCCGGCTCATCTCAAGGGCGAACACCGGCTAACTGACAGTAATGCAATCGACATTATACAGGATGTGGTAACTAATAACTTGCAGCACATTGAAGGGGTGACAATGCGCGGAGTGTGTGCTTCAACTATACCTTGTACACGTAGGTCGGCCTTTCAAGTAAAATGATGTTTAAATGTGCGCCTTGAGATTACAATCGTAACTAAAGTGGCGAAGAAGTTTGATCTTCTATGAAGGAAGGTTGGACCGGTGATGACGTAATGGCTGCCGTTGAGTGGGTTCAATGATTCAACGGCGAATACGGTGCGGATTATGGTGGTGGGAGAGGGGGATCGAAATCTCAAAGAAAGGGATTACATAATTGTTGAACGATACCTTATATATAAATTTTTGTACACCACTATATGTTGAACTTTCAGTCGGCTGAACGACAAGTATGACCAACGTTAAATATTTGCTGTGCTAGGTTATTGGCACTCTTCGTGGAAGCTTCATGGCACCCCTGCTCTTCAACATCTATACCAATGACCAACCGATAACGTTTGGTCTAAAATGATTCATCTATGCTGACGACCTTTGCATAGCCTGCCAATCTAAAGACTTCACCACCGTTAAAGATGGGCTCACAGCCTTAAAGATTACTGTGAAGAGAATGATCTTTGTGCGAACCCATCCAAAACACAAGTGTGCGCTTTTCACCTGTGCAAGAGAGAGCCAACTGAGAGTTAGCTGGGATGGTGTACCTCTCCAACATTGCGAGCACCCTGTGTATCTTGGTGCTACCTTGGATCGAAACCTGACTACAAGAAGCATGTGGAAAAGATCAGATGTAAGGCTAGCACCCGGAACCAAATTCAGAGGAAGCTTATCGATGCCAGATGGGGTGCGCTAATCCTGGAACCTTACGCTCCACAGCCCTAGCACTTACATATTCCACGGTTGAATATGCTTGCCCTGTGTGGGAAGGGTCGGCGTAAGCAAAGGAACTAGACCATATCCTGAACGAAGCTTGCTGTATCGTAACAGGCTGCCTGCGACTACATCCTTTCTCCAGCAACTACATCCGCTTGCGGGTATACAACATTCTTATGACTGAAGAATGGAGGCGACGAGGAGACAATTGTTAAAGGCTGTTGAGGACAGGAGACACTCACTGCATGCAACAATTCCTGCACCATCAAGGCCAAAGTCACAACGCAGCTTCCTAAGAACCACACCAAGTGCTCAGGTACCACAGGCCAAACTACCGGGCGGCAAGGAACTCCAGTACTGTGTATGGAAGACGCTCAACCGCCTCCGAAGTGGAGTAGTCCTCTGTGGAGTAACGAGGAAAAAGTGGAACATCAGCGAAGATGACAGATGCAGTTGCGGAGAACGACAGACGATGGCGCATCTAATGTCGGCTGCTTCCAGCGCCGTGCATCCAGCACGATCTACACCAGTGCACGGACGTGGCAATACAATGCGCTCAGTATTGGCAATGCCGCGTGTGATGTGGACACGCTAAGTAATAGTAAGGTGCTCTTCGTCAATGTGTTGAAGATTTTGCCTATGGCTTATGCATGAATCTTTGTAGTCCACCGCAGAGTGATCTTTCAGTCCGCTTTCTAACAGTTTCAATAAATGAGACAAATTCTAGTACTCAAATATAGTTGCTTCCAGTCTTCCATGAATAGTGCGAGGCTACAGAACTTCATGGTGAGCAGGATGTATGAATCAGACGACCGATTGCTGTCTTTTAAACACATTCAGCAGATATTTATGGGCTTAACGATTACCGGCTTAATAAAAGTAAAATTAACAATGATTGAACATTAATCTGAGCACTGGATGATTTATACAAATATACGCAGTTCGCAAGAAGACCTATGTTCAATCACGATTGCTTTGGTGCTTAGGCTGACAGCGACATTTTCATCAATCTTCATGTGGATAGTTCTTTGAAAATCAATTTGATATGCAGCACGTCGGTTTCATTTTTCACTTCGGTTTTAACTCAGTTTCATTTGTAAAGCCATGGATATGTTCTTTCATGTGCGGATACAAGTGACTCTTAGTCTATAGGAGTATTTGTACTCAAATAATAGGAATTGCATCTTTATTGACAATCAACTTTTACAAATATTATTCAATTTTGCTGTACTGCGTGACAAAAATATCTAAACACTTAGAATTGTAGGAGCCATTATTTTCATTAATGAAGTAGCATCAAAACTACAACTTAAAATGATAAAAATTCATTTCATACATATCTAGTAACTTGCATGGCCCCCTAGCATCATAATGCAAGCTCAAATTCTATTGTTCATAGAGTTCATCCGATCTCTCTTGCTCAATGCGTTCTCATTGCTCTTCAACCAAGCTTTCGGAAAGTGGTTCGATGTCGGTAGGAGACCGTGGATGCGAGTTTTACCAAGCTCAATACCATCCTTTTACCAATCTCATCCCACGCAGCCTCTGTTGGTGAAAGATCAGGAGAGCGTGAAGGCCATGACAGTTACTCAATTGTCGAGGTGTTATCACTTGGCTGGTGTGATCTGAGCAGCTGCACATTGTCATCTTGGATTCATACATACGGGAAAGCAATCACATAAATACATTAAAATTAAAAAAGTTATTGAGAGTGGTATGCGTACAGCATGTCCACCAGGGCTGTGGAGCCGGAGCCGAGCCGGAGCCTTAAGGAGCCGATGGTTTTGGTCGGAGCCGGAGCCGGAGCCGGAGCCGATTTATCACAAAGGCTCCGGCTCCGGCTCCGATAGTTTGAGCTTTGATATAAATCTAGAATTTTGAAAGTTATTAATTGGCATCATAAAAAAATTAAGTCATGTGAAATCTAAAGATATGTATTTTAAGTATACCAATGATCTGTCCTCCACGATATCTTTCTTTGCAGTTGCCGCCTTCTTTTGTATTATATTTATTATATATTTACACACATGTGTAATATTTTTTTATTGCATATGTTTCGTAAGACTAATTTCCATATTGACAACGTATTCTCCAAAATCCATTAATTTGAAGACTTGTTATATGCATGCTAACTAGATGATTGTAGATTCCTAGAGACAAGTCGCCAGTCATTTATGTACACATTTCCAGTTCAGTCAGCAAAGATAATATAGCTACATTTTTTTTGCGCAATGTCTTAAATCTAATACGGTTACTATGTAGGCTATCATCTATCGATATGGCTACTGGCAGAAGCTACTGGCATCTGTGACAATGCCAATTTCCTTAGATTGTATTGTAGGGTCTTGTGCAGTCCCCCCACCTACATTTTTCAAAACAATCGATTATTCAATTTGATCAATTTTGATTGGAGGGATAACTCTTCACACTCACACGAATGACCTGACTACAAGTCCTCACATGGCTATAGCAATAAGCGACCCAGCCACTTCTAGTAGCGCCCTATTATTTTAAAGGTATCTCATTCACAATGAATTTCCATTGACTTCAAAATTCAAAGGGTATATTTCAATGCGAAAAGCCCGAAGGCAAATTACAATGTTGACTTGCTGACGAAGTTTGCAACCATGACATCGCAATTACCCACGTAGATTTTTACAACAGCACGGAATGCTTCACTCAAACCGGTGATGCTGAAACGGACATACAATGGTGCTGCATCTTTTGACCAGAGAAAAAATGGGAGGGGGAGGACTGCACAAGAGCCGCAGGCCTATCGTGTAATAATATTTCCCCAAATGTCATAGACCTGTGGATTTCAAGAACTTTCATTATTATTTTTTCCGTCTGTCAACACTTTATGCTGATATCATGCTGATTTATATGTAAACAATAAAAAAGGACTGAGACGCTCTCAATAAAGGCGCCTTTTGACCTCCCTTTTCTATTGTCTGTGACATTAAACCGCACGCGCATTCGAAAGCTAGCAAAGTAGATGGGATTTCTGCTCGGTGCTCGCAGTCAAATTTTTATTATGCATAGTAGCACCCTGCAACATACTGTGTGATACTCCGAGTTCAGTTTCATCAGCCTAACCATCATCAGAGGAATAGTGGTAATGTGTTATACATAAATTGAATATAATAATATACATGAATCATTGATGAATTATCTAGTGCAATTTTACGCCATAATGAAAAATACGAAATTAATGCAATGTAAGTTAGGCCTTAACTTATTAAGTATGCTGCATAGAATTACAAAGCTTGTGCTAAATTAGATATTTTTAATTTTTTTAAGTATAATTTTCAATTGTACATTTCTAGCCTACACTGCAATGAGGCTATCTAAATTACAATTTCTACAGATGATGAGTCGTGGGCTATCCACCGATCATATTATTCATGGACCAACAGACTATTGAATAAAGGCAATAACAAATAACAATAACAATCTAAGCTAGCCTATATACACTTTAATATTCAATAAAGCAAATGATATCTTTATTGATACAGCATATTTGGCTATATAGCCGATACCCTTTCCATGTTCGAGTAGATACAGGCCCTATAAGCTATTTAGAGGCATACGCTATCCAGTTTCATATTCAAGCTTTGTTAAAAAGCATATGCTACTATTCGGCCCCTGTGACGGCTAATTAGGTATATCATCATCACTCATGTGGTCTTATTTAATGTAGCCTCGTAGTAGACTAGTTGCAGGCTAGGCCAATTTATATTTAGCCAGTGCGGGAGATCTTTATTTAATTTAACCAATCCTGGCTATAACTTTATTTTATCTTTCAGAGATAGTCAATTCATGCAAAAATATATGACAAGTATGTTATTTGTCATTATATTAGACTATTATCATTTTTATTATTAACTTAAGTCGTTGCTTGTTAATGAAAACTAATTTGATGATTGTAGCAAGCGTCTAAAGGCCACACCGTTATCCAAAAAACCCGTTCAACGGATCCAGGATAACCAGCATAGATAGAACCTGAATTTGAAGTCGGAGCCGGAACCGGAGCCGAGCCGGAGCCTTTCACATCAGTGTCGTGGAGCCGGAGCCGATGAGATAACGCATCGGCTCCACAGCCCTGATGTCCACAAGATTTAAATCCCGTTTCTGTCAAACGCATTTCGTCGATATGTAGGTCCAGCGCAACAGTTGATGCCAGTAGCAAATTTCCAGCCTATTGCTAGATGCGAAGCGCTCTGAGACCGATTTTCTTCTCTGAAATCATCAGCTTTCGGTCTGCGACACTATTTGCATTTTTTTGGTCTTGCTGTTTCTTTCTGTCTTGCAACTTTTCCTTCTTTGCACCAACGTACCCACCAATTCCTAACAAGCCTACATGCGATGCATCCAACTCTTTACTAACTCTACGCATGCGCTACGTCCACAGCAAATCATTACAATAGCCACACATTTCACGAATCCATTTTCGAGCTCCATCATGTACAGTTTACGACTTATAACAGAAAGACAGCAAATTTTGCAATTATGCGATGCGTAAGCTTATCCAAACGCTGATCCTTTGTAAGAGAGTGAACAATATCTTAATATGGCTATGCTGGAGAGTGCACATAGAAATTCATTTGAGGGTGAGATCGACTTAGAAATTTAACAGCCATTGATTAGTAATAGATAATGGATGATTTTGAGGTCATTATAGAACTTATTAACCGAAGGCCGCTAGGCCTTCGGTTAATAAGTTCTATATGACCGAAATAAATCATCCATTATCTGTTATAATGCATGCTATAGATATATTCCAGAAGAGGTTAATAATTTCCATAATTACCTCTGTACACGGATATCTCTCATAATTACCTCTAAACACGGATATCTTGAAGTATGCATCTTGTTATTTCACAAGTTTTTGATTAACATTTTTCCATTATGAAACATGAAAGGTCACCATGCTAAGTAGTGTATTTTTGGCCGGACCAGGACAAGTAAGAAAAAAAAAATAGGAACCCCTTGAAATTTATAAAAAAACAGTAAAAATAGATGCAAAATAAAAAAAATACAAAAATAGGAAACTACCTCTAAAATCACTAATTTATGGGTCAAAATAGATGCAAAATAGGTAAGTACCTCTAAAATCACCAATTTATGGGTTAAAATAGATACAACGGACCAGGACAAGTACGAAAAAATACATTATGACCCATGAACAAAAATATTCATTTAAAAATGGAAGATGAAAAAACAAAAGAACCATCAGCCCCCTTATATCCTTCATTATCATATGAAATGGATATAGCAAAACACAAAGATAGAGTCAGGTACATGAAAGATAAGGAAGCCCCAATTATTACTTAAACTAGAACATTATAATAAATTAAGAAAACGATGGACGATAGCTAAGAATGTGACACAAGGCGTTGGTATATGTTTAACAATTTCTTTAGGCGCTCTCACTATTGTCATTTCGTCTGGCGTTCTTATAATTCCTGTTGTCGCTACTGCTTTGTGATACAATTAGATTTTAGTTGCCAGCGCACTCACATGACGACAAAACAATTGCAAACTGTCATCAGGTTGAAGATCGTTATGGCAACGGTGGCAAAGTTGCTACTAAAAGTTCATTTCTCTCTCGTCTGTCATTGTATCGTGTACGCTAGAAGCAAAGTTCTCATTTGTAATGTCCTCCGTCAGCAAACTAGAGAGAGAATTTTGTTGCTTCGTGGATCAAGTTGTGCCTCTTATTTCACCAGAGCATCTGGATTTCTTCAAAGCGATAACAGCAAATTAAAGTGTTTGAAATAATCCGAGATTCATTCAAGGATGTTGACAGCAGCAATTTACCTGTATTTCTCGAGAAAAAGGATATTATAAGTACATCATCGTGCATCTCTTCATTGAATAAACTCATTGGTTTTGAGAAAATTACACATCGGAATCTGCTACGCTGATGAGACCTACAAAATAAAGTTTTCACGTTCATATGTAGCATTACTGATCAAATTATTCAAATTATCAAAGAACTATCCAAACTTAGCCAATTCTTCTCTATCAATTTACTTTGTGATGAAGCATTTTACATATCTGGAAGATTTCATTGATCATGAGAAAGAAGAAGAAAAGCGAAGATTAGCGGAATCCATATTTGATTCACCCAATGTGCAACAAACTGAACAACAACCTACTGGTCTAACGCAGGAATTTGAAGACTTGGAAATGTTGGACTCTACTTCATAAGTAACAAGTAGTAACATTTATTGCAACTTATTTGACTGGAGACTGAAAAGTGACAACAGTGTTGGCAATTTGGATTTCTGTTTTTCATATAAATGTTGAACTCTACTTCATAAGTAACAAGTAGTAACATTTATTGCAACTTATTTGACTGGAGACTGAAAAGTGACAACAGTGTTGGCAATTTGGATTTCTGTTTTTCATATAAATGTTGGACTCTACTTCATAAGTAACAAGTAGTAACATTTATTGCAACTTATTTGAGTGGAGACTGAAAAATGACATTTTCAAATTGGATTTTTGTTTCATTTAAAATGAATAACATAAATGACTTCTTAAAGCATTATGGAACACAGACAACAACGAATTTCGACCTAAAGAAAATCGCACATCAATTAGGAATAAAGAACTTTCATGTTTTAATGAGAGACGAATTACAATTCCTAAAAAATAAGCCAAGTGTAAATTTCATAACGAATCTTCACACTTCAGACCAAAACGGCGTACATTGGTCAGCAGGCGTTAAAAATCATCAGCAGAACTATTATTTTGATTCATACGGTTTGCCCCCTACAAATGAAGTAAAAGAATTACTTGGAAATGGTATTTATAATACGTTTCAAATTCAAAAACCGGGAACAACTTATTGTGGTCAATTATGTTTATACGTTTTGTACAAATTACAAAAAGGAGTACCATTTCTAGATATAATGTTAGACAGTGGCGGCCCGTCCATATGGGCGCCTGGGGCGCAGCCCTCCATTAAAAATTATTTACATCAAATAAAATTTACACAGAACATTGCGCTGAAACGCAACTGATCTGATAGACTGAATTGAACTATCAATGGTTCAACCTGTACTGCTTAACACATTCGAAGCGTGGTTCAGTGACTCATTCAGACGTCACTCTCCCTCTCTTCTACCGGATGGGGCGCACAGTCCGTGCGCCTCGATTCATACGTGTTTTGCTGATCATACATCTGCATACATCGAAGATTTTTAGCAGCTTCGCACGCGTAAACAATGCATGGATGGGGCGCTCTCAAAAAGTCCCTCTGGCTCGCTTTCGTACATTCTGATTAGGTAACGCCGCGCGTGCGTTGGGAAGTCAGATTCTGGTCAAACTTATGTTATTCTGATGCGTGTATACAAGCCTTGTACTGGCGAAGCACTTTCAATCATAACTGTCTCACTGTGTCGACTAAACATGAATCAGATTGCATATCTTTTAAGAAGCCGTTTTCTCAACATTCCCTACAAGAAAAAATTGAAATTAGAAATCTCGGTCGGCCAAGGCCACGACTCAACGGCAGCCAAGCTCACGTTTCAAGCGACAGAGGACGAAACTACAAGAGAAATTTTAATACAGAATGGTATTCGAGATGCGAGTGGCTTTGTGGATCAGATGAACTGGAAGCTGTATTTTGTTTTCCTTGTGTGCTATTTGGTGGTGATCATCGCTGGACTTTACATGGATACAAGGACTGGAAACACCTATCGTAACATGAATAACAGCAACATCGAAACAGTCTCGCACCCTAATCTTGCTTCTGCTTATCAACTTGGACAAACAAATATTAAATATAACCTTTTTTTGGGAGAGAAACAATCATCGCGCAAGACTACTGGGACGAAAGTTATAGACATCTCCATAAAAGCAACACAATGACAGAGTGAAGTCAAATCGGCTCATATTCTTATCCAGAATAATCGAATGTATCAAATTTCTGTGGAGCTTTTGATACCTGCCCTACGCGGACATGATTGAGACAGAAGGACAGCATACAATCCTGGGATCTTTAAGAGGGATTGTATAGATTTCACCGCGAGTCTCGATTTCAGCCAGAGGAGCAACATCTCTCATCGGGCGACTGTGTTTAAGGGGACATCAAAGACAATCTTCAAAATGAAGCTTTTGGAGTGTATTTACACTGTTTGGTGTCAATCATTTAAAGATGACTGAACGTGAAGTCTTTCGCGTTTCATCAGCATCATACATCGCGACGAAACTACTGACGTGTCCACAAGCAAAATGTCAGTGTGTAATTTGTGATACGCTATCTCCATCATGGAGGATGTAAAAGAACGTTTCATTTTCACTTTCTTCGCAATCCACAGCTCCGAATGCAGAAAGTAAAAAAACATTACCACAACAATAATCGACTGCCTGAACAATATCATCGCCAAGCTTCTGATACAGACAAACCTCATCTCACAAAGCTATGATGGGGCTGCTGTCATGAGAGGAGCTCATAATGGTGTTGCAGATAATTGGTGAGAGATAAGAATTTCCATTTGCTAATTATATTACACTGCTATGCTCATCAGTTGGAATTTGATTATGTCAAACGCGGTCCGTCTGCCATAGTGAAAGTAAGAATTTTTTTTCGCACAAATTTATACTGCATTTTTTCTTCGTTTTTTGTGCGGCTTTCCACTCGACTAGCGAACAGCTGTCTTGGAGTCCTATTGTCATTCATAGTCGGCTACCAAGGGACCGATCGGCGGACTAGGTGGAAACTTTGTCGATCGCGTAATTAGTCAGCACTGTGCTTGAAAACCGGACAAAGTTTAATCCATGGATTTCACGATCATAACGGAAAAGCAACTGAGAGTTTTTGATGACAACAGTATTCACAGCGCAATGGGACTTAAGTAGACTTTTGTCTGATGATGGAATTTTCATGTTTTTTGTCTATATTTTTTCAATGACATTATGCTTTCATGTTGATATCTTCATCAGCCCAGTTGCAAAGCACCGTGATTTTGATTCATTGACCCTGCTCGAGATAACATCGATGTAGGCTTTAGTAGATGTCGTGCCCATGAAAGTGCCACAAGATACAGGAATTGGACAAAATATGGGAGAAATTGCATGAAGAAGTTTATTTTTGACTCGACAACTCGCACGTTTGCTTCAAAAATCGGAGTCGTATTGATTTCGCGCACCGTAAAAAGTGGTGCTCATTGTATTTATTAGTGATTTGTAACAGACGCTTTGATTTCCTGCAGGCATCTTTCTGCAGGCACAATTCGCAATAAGAAGTGGACAGATTTGCTGAGTACAGCAACAAAGTATCCCTGAAAAAAACGCTTATGTACGATGAAGTTGTTGATGCTTATCCTTTCATAAACAAAGAAAAACTGAAATCCTGAGTTGCAAAAGTGCTATATGAGCGGCGAGTGAATCTGCAGAAAGGCACAGTGTGCGATCGGCATGTATAAATTTTTTGTCGTAGAAGTGGGTTGGAAAAAAGTTTCTCAGAAACTTGTGTATTTTTGAAAATTGTTCTGACAACTCCCATGTCAACAGCTGAAGCATGAAGCGGTTGTTGTTTCAACCATGAAGCGCATAAAAACATTCTATGCCCGCAATAACCCATGACAGATAGAACCGCCATGAATGCTCTTGCTATGAGCTTGCTATTGTCAAAAACCTTGTCCAAGTCATTCCGCGAATTTTAACGAACAGGTTATTGACATTTTTTCAAACTTTGAAAGGGACGAAGAGTCGACTTAGCTTATAAATCGTGAATAAATTAGGAAAATGATAAATTGAAGTCGTTCCCTTTTACTATTTGATGTCTCGGTTTCTGTTATCAAATTCAAGTTTTTTCTTTCTTTACTTAACTAGGAAGTTGTTTCGAGCGATGATTTTGTTTTTAAGCCCTAGGCTTCCGAAAATAATGTACATTATGAAGGACTCACAAGTAGCATATTTTGCAGTGTAGGCTTATCATGATCAATAAACAGGGCCATTTACATAGTCGTACATGTCCCCGTATAGCTCGTAGTAGATGATGGGGCTAAGATGAAGACGTTTGTATTGCGCCCCAACATGAGCAGGACTTCACGCACCAACCGCCACTGA
>CAJQUW010006096.1:0-52926 GCA_907163375.1 Prostheceraeus crozeri | reverse complement strand
TCACATTCTTAGCTATGGTCCATCTTTTCTTAATTTATTATAATGTTCTAGTTTAAGTAATAATTGGGCTTCCTTATCTTTCATGTACCTGACTCTATCTTTGTGTTTTGCAATATCCATTTCATATGATAATGAAGGATATAAAGGGGCTGATGGTTCTTTTGTTTTTTCATCTTCCATTTTTAAATGAATATTTTTGTTCATGGGTCATACTTTAAGGTACTTTCCTATTTTCACATCTATTTTAGCTGTTTTTTTATAAATTTCAGGAGGACCCTATTTTTTTGTATTTTTTCATTTTTTGTATCTATTTTAGCTGTTTTTTTATAAATTTCAGGAGGACCCTATTTTTTTTGTATTTTTTCATTTTTTGTAACTACCTAGGTGTGGGATTCGGTGCTGAGCGAAGCGATGCGCCGAATCCTATACCCTATACTACTCATGTATAACTGTACAGAGTTGCCATGTAAAATCCCTATGGCAGCTCCTCACATTGCATTAAACTATAGTATTAAACACGTTTGCATTCGCCAGGTACACCATTTATACGAATCATACATGTTGTCAAGGCAGTCAAGCACAGTAGGTCCATACGACATTGAAATCATACGAATAAATTGATTACAATGCAATTAAAATTGTTTACATTAAACATGTACACTATATATTAACACAACCCGGTACAATTGCACTTGCAGATTTGCTAATTATGAAGATTGTAGAATGCCAGTTCGTCTGGGCATAGAAAAAAAGATGTCCTCAGACTTGAACTATTTAAGCATACAAATTCCTTGGCAGCAGTAGACGCTGTGCTTTTCTCCCTACAAGAGCTCGTCAGCGCAGCTCGGGTTGGCCCAAATTACTGTAGCTTAAAATATCTGGGATGGCTGAGCAAGCTGAAGGAATGTACAACGGCCACTCTATGTTTATCTATCTTGACTATGCCGTGTGGTTGATAATCATAGAGATTATAGAGTGCCAATTCTAAATATTCTAAGTTTTCCTAGGCCGTTCCGAGACGTGCTGATGAACTCTTGTAAGGCGAAACGCAGCTGTCACAGAATTTTGTGCTTAAAATTGGTCATCTGACGACTTCTCCTTACAAGATAAGCAAATGTTTTGCAAACGTTATAAGTCTAATAGTTTCATTCAATTGATGCATAATCATGCTTATTTCAGGACTGATAGAAGAAACTGCAAATACCTGTGCTTCTTCGGCTATGCTCGATAAAACATGATTGATAAATAACCAAATATTCACAGTAAATGAACGTGATGATGTAGTTCTTGAACTGCAAAAACTTACACCTCTACAGCCATATGCTCGATAAAACATGATTGATAAAGACCAAAATAACAAAAACTAGGAAATAAAGATATCAATAGTAGAATACTTCATAGTACATGTACGTGCACATGATATAGCACTTACAGCACTTCTACGTGTATGATGGCAGATTTGCAGTGGAATCTTAATAGCAGATTATCAAGACTTTTCATGAATTGTTTGCGACTTTTTATGTGTTCTGATTTATTTCGCTCTTTCCCAAGCATTTAGAAAAGAGTATCGCATTAATTGATGGGGTAGTTATGATTTCTGTCAAAATAGACTGCAGCTGTCACATGCTCTCAATTTCAATGGAAATTATCAAACTTCCAATGAAAAATAGTCTAGAAATTAAAAATAATGCAAGCTAGATTAACTGTGAATTGCTAGTCACCAAATCTAAAAATATTCAGAATCGCGCGAAAATCGAATCGCGCACGACACTGATCTAAGTGAAAATTTTCCGACTGTGAGAGGCTGCTTTTCGTTCTTTTGCAATAATTAAGTTTGGAAAAAATATATGTACATGTATGTAATAGTATAGTGGAATAAATCCACTAAATTCATTTTAGGAACGATCTAAATCATGTTATATGCAACAATTCATTTCAAAAGCTGAAGTACATGATAACAATTAAATAAGGTACACCTAGTAACTGGACTCAAATTAATTTACATTTGAAAAAAGCACCATCATGGTTAACTTGCTTATTCAAAGTGGGGTTGAGTTTTTTATGTACATGGCTTCCAAAATATTTAGGTCATAGTGTTGGGAGCTTGAGATAGAATTTTGAAATTGTCAACTTTACAGCTGCAACTGCAATTTAACCTATGGTCAGAAATGGCGGACATTTTTTCCCGATGTTCTTTTATTCTTAAGTTTAAGTGTCTTGTAGTTCTACCTATGTAGGTAGTGCGAGGGTCCACCTCACAAGCGAATTGGTAAATGACATTAGACCTAAGAACTTTGGGAGTATGATCTTTGTTGGAGAAACCACTTTTTAGTTTATTGCATGTGAAAACCCAACGGATAGGAAATTCTTTATCTATTCTACGGAATAGTGATTGTAGTTTCTTTTTAAAATAAACCGATTGAATGCCAAAAAATGGAATTTTGACAGTATGGAGGTATTTGGATTCATCTTTTTCTTTTGGAGCACAGAATCTTTTGTCCAGATACTGTTTGACCACTTTTTGTATAAAGTACAACGGATATCCGTTGTTTTGAAAAATTTTGGTCAATTTTCCTATTTCATCATGGAAAGTTTGCCATGACGAGCAGACGATGTAGGCTCTGTTGATCAGAGTGCTTAAAACAGAAATTTTCCATTGCATGGGGCATATGGCTCTGAAATTCAAGGTTAGACCGGTGTACGTGGGTTTTCTGTACACCTTAGTAGTTAGCGTGTTGGATGAAACGTCCAGGTCAATATCTAGAAAAGGTAGCACTTTACCTCCTACCTCTGTGGTGAATTTCATATTACTATGCCACTTGTTAATATAGTTGAAGAAGGATAAGTGGTCATCATCTTCAAAGATAGCCAAGATGTCATCTACATATCTGACATAGAATTTTAGGTTTAGTTTATCATTTTGTAGGAAAGTCTGTTCTAGGTATCCCATAAATAAGTTACTGAGGGTTGGGGCTAGGGGGCTACCCATGCTCAAACCATCACTTTGACGGTAGAGAATGTTGTTGAACGAGAAAATGCCACCAGTGGCGAATTGAAGTAATTTTTTGAAGGTGTCCTTACTATACGGTGGTTTTGTGTTATTGGAGCTATACACCTTATCACACGCTAGATCAATGACTTCTTTGAGAGGGACGTTAGTGAAAAGACTAACAACATCAAAGCTGATGAGTTTCGAATCCGATGAGGATTTGTAGCTAGCGAGTTTGTCTAGCAGATCAGCGTTATTTTGTACTGAGTACTCCGTAGGAATTATAGGAGTAATGTACTGGTTTAGGTACTTGGCAAGGTTATATTCGGCCGTGCCATAACTGGCGACAATAGGTCTAAGAGGTACATTATTTTTATGTACCTTGGCAGAACCGTAAAGTTTGCCACTACAGGACCCACTAGGAGTAATTTTAGTGAACACTTGGGAGTCCACGTACGGTTTCACATGTTTGTTCAAAAAGTATTTTAGTTTATTCTGTTGTTTTATAACAGGGTGATCGAGCATCAATTCATTTTGGTTGTGTGGGATAGCAGTAAATTTGGTAGTATCTTCAATGATAGCATTGAGCTTGTTTAGTGTGAAACACTTTTCACTAAGTCTTTTCACTAACGTCCCTCTCAAAGAAGTCATTGATCTAGCGTGTGATAAGGTGTATAGCTCCAATAACACAAAACCACCGTATAGTAAGGACACCTTCAAAAAATTACTTCAATTCGCCACTGGTGGCATTTTCTCGTTCAACAACATTCTCTACCGTCAAAGTGATGGTTTGAGCATGGGTAGCCCCCTAGCCCCAACCCTCAGTAACTTATTTATGGGATACCTAGAACAGACTTTCCTACAAAATGATAAACTAAACCTAAAATTCTATGTCAGATATGTAG
Source organism: Prostheceraeus crozeri (assembly GCA_907163375.1). Classification (NCBI taxonomy): domain Eukaryota; kingdom Metazoa; phylum Platyhelminthes; order Polycladida; family Euryleptidae; genus Prostheceraeus; species Prostheceraeus crozeri. The sequence goes on along the minus strand of CAJQUW010006096.1, from coordinate 49,032 downwards.
ATGACATCTTGGCTATCTTTGAAGATGATGACCACTTATCCTTCTTCAACTATATTAACAAGTGGCATAGTAATATGAAATTCACCACAGAGGTAGGAGGTAAAGTGCTACCTTTTCTAGATATTGACCTGGACGTTTCATCCAACACGCTAACTACTAAGGTGTACAGAAAACCCACGTACACCGGTCTAACCTTGAATTTCAGAGCCATATGCCCCATGCAATGGAAAATTTCTGTTTTAAGCACTCTAATCAACAGAGCCTACATCGTCTGCTCGTCATGGCAAACTTTCCATGATGAAATAGGAAAATTGACCAAAATTTTTCAAAACAACGGATATCCGTTGTACTTTATACAAAAAGTGGTCAAACAGTATCTGGACAAAAGATTCTGTGCTCCAAAAGAAAAAGATGAATCCAAATACCTCCATACTGTCAAAATTCCATTTTTTGGCATTCAATCGGTTTATTATAAAAAGAAACTACAATCACTATTCCGTAGAATAGATAAAGAATTTCCTATCCGTTGGGTTTTCACATGCAATAAACTAAAAAGTGGTTTCTCCAACAAAGATCATACTCCCAAAGTTCTTAGGTCTAATGTCATTTACCAATTCGCTTGTGAGGTGGACCCTCGCACTACCTACATAGGTAGAACTACAAGACACTTAAACTTAAGAATAAAAGAACATCGGGAAAAAATGTCCGCCATTTCTGACCATAGGTTAAATTGCAGTTGCAGCTGTAAAGTTGACAATTTCAAAATTCTATCTCAAGCTCCCAACACTATGACCTAAATATTTTGGAAGCCATGTACATAAAAAACTCAACCCCACTTTGAATAAGCAAGTTAACCATGATGGTGCTTTTTTCAAATGTAAATTAATTTGAGTCCAGTTACTAGGTGTACCTTATTTAATTGTTATCATGTACTTCAGCTTTCACATAGCATAGTAAATAGTAATAAAACGGCGAACACTCGACCGGCGCGCCCCCCCTCTGGAACGACAGAGGTTGTAGTCTGTCGTGGTGTGCCGGCCAGGTTGGTTCACGTTCACAAAATGTTCGCTGACTCCCCCCCCTCTGGAACGATAGAGTGTCGTGGTGGACTTGGGCGACCGCCAGGATTAGTCTTGAGGCTACAGTGTGTGATGTTTTTCGTGCTGAATGTTGGGTTGTAAAATGGGCTGTTTCGAGTGGAAGTCGGATGAGAAAACGGAGGCCAGATTCGGATTCAGCGTGAAATTCTGCATCGGTATGGTGAGTTTCAAGGCAATCGGCGAGAAAAAATTTTCAACATTTTTCGAAAAAACGACAGAGTTAGAATTTGGGACGTTTTGGTGTGTAGCGCCCAAACGAAGCATCGGATGAGAAAACGGAGGCCAGATTCGGATTCAGCGTGAAATTCTGCATCGGTATGGTGAATTTGAACGCGATCGGAGAGAAAAAATTTTCGCTGACGTCCCTCCCCTCTGGACAGCTCGCTTCGATTTTGGCTTCCAGTGGACGGATTTAGTCGTGCCATAGCTCGTTTGAAAGCTAAGAGTGAGACAAATTCACTGAAAGAATGGCTTGTTCCTATCTGTCTTCGTTTAGATGTGAGACGCCATTTAAGATTTTGGGACATTGGCAAAAAACGACAGAGTTAGAATTTGGGACGTTTTGGTGTGTAGCGCCCAAACGAAGCATCGGATGAGAAAACGGAGGCCGGATTCGGATTCAGCGTGAAATTCTCTATCTGTATGGTGAGTTTCAAGTCAATCGGAGAGAAAAAGTTTCGCTGACGTCCCCCCCCCTCTGGACAGCTCGCTTCGATCTTGGCTTCCAGTGGACGGATTTTGTCGTGCCATAGCTCGTTTGAAAGCTAAGAGTGAGACAAATTCACTGAAAGAATCGGCTTGTTCCTATCTGTCTTCGTTTAGATGTGAGACGCCATTTAAGATTTTGGAGATTGACGAAAAACGATAGAGTTAGAATTTCCCAAGATACAGCTCCAGCAGGCGAATGAAGGCTCGGATTGGTAAACGGAGGCCAGATTTGGAATCAGCTTGATGTTATTGTCCAATGAGGATCATCATCCAATGAGAATCAAGCATTTTGTATAAATAGCAAGCCTTCCACAGTGAGAATCATTCCATCGTTGAATCATACGAGTGACGGACGCACATTTTCTCTCTCTAGTTCCCTGTTCTATTATCCAACTAAAATGGTAAGTCGCTACTTTCCTCCCTCTCCTCCCTTGAACGTAAACTTAATACAATCTTTTTTCATTTTCAGGCATCTACTCCATCTGCTGCACTAGTAGGACAAAATGGTGGTCAAACGTTACAAGGTTCGCTACGGTCAGATCATCTACAACTGAGGCCAGTGGAAGAAACAACCAAGGTACATAATCCTACACCGCTACAGCGTAAATTTAAACAAGTCTTGCGTTATGACGATCATAGCGTAGTACTCCAAACGGGAATGCTCCCTTCCACGGATGTCAAGATAATGCGCAATCAGTATGGGGACTACATACTGATCCCCGTGAGTCCGTACATTCGCCACCAACTTGACATTATTGAAGAGTACGTAACATTAAATATGGACATTCCTACTCCTCTTGTTCAAGAGTGGAAGGCTAGACATGACAAGGATACTCCCTATAGAAAGATTTGGGATGGTAATCACATTTGCCTACCGGTATCACATTGGTGTACTTACTATAGGAAGGAGGGAGATCAATCAATAGCCATCAGATGTGATGAGCTCGGAGAAGGTACTTGGGATATCCTTTTCAAAGTGAATGGGCTATATTATGGTCGACACAAGGATAATAAAATAGCCTCTCTCTCCATGCATATGGAATCCATCCTATATATTCCAAAACCACCCAACGTGGACGACATAATTGATCAAATCCTTAACAGCAGTGGTACGAAGCGCAAGTCGGACAAGAATGCTACATCAAAACGGAAATCAAAGAAGGAGAATTACTAGCCCTTTCCTAACTCTACCCTATGACAATTCGCTTATGTGCTTTGAGTGTCGTAGACGTGGTCTTATTAGATACATTTTACTTCTTCGTTGCCATCATATCATTTGTGTATTTTGTCGTGAAAAGCATCGATGTAATTCTTCATTTTGTAATATGTTATAGAACGCTTCCTTAGATGTGTAATTTCCGTTTTAGGCTTCTATCATCATTTTTATGGATTGTGAGGGTGAACCTGTACAGGAGCTCAGTGCTATTGCTATGAACAATTGGACATATCAGATTGTTAGTGTCTATCATCAACATGCCAACTGTGATCCCAATGTTGATCAATGGGCGAGAAAACACATTCATGGACTTAATCTGAAATATTTGCAAGACTATGGCTTTTCTTGTGAGATTGCTCTTCTTATTGACTTTAAACGATGGTTAGCTGCTTTCAATGTTATACGCATCTTTTGTAATAATCCTGGTAAGGAGAGGAAAGTATTTCCCAATCTAATCATTGATGATATTTTGCTCCCGCCTTGGGATAGTAGAGTGAATCAACACTAACATGAAGTCACGAAACGTTTTAAGGATTTGTGTGTTCCTATTTTGTCTGTTCGTTGTAGTAGCTACGTTCATAACCAATGCTTCTTTCCTCCTTACCTCAACACTGCCAAAGTCCTGTATGGTTATCATTGCTCGCTGTATGATAGTTACCAGCTGTATCTATTTTATCTCTTTCAAACCATTGATTTATAATGCATGCTTGTTACCGTTATTCAATAAATGTTACTATGAGAAGAGTTGTTGTTTTCATGCAATGGATGGGTTAGATAAAGGGCGATCATGTCTTTCTCAAACGACTGCGGAACATTACGTTTTCATAGGCAAAGTTTAAAAGGAGCTGTTCAAGATTATGTGATAAAATTTCATAAAGATGAGACCGACATCGAAGCAGTGGTCGATGATGCTAGCACTCTATTTCTAGAGTTAATGAATACATTCTCTGATAGCATTATCATGGCGCGATTAGTTGCGAAAATTAAGTTTAGTCATTTTGGAAAGGAAGAGGTGGAAAGTCGCTCTTTCCATTTTGCTTCTTATTCAATGGAAGTGGTAGATCACCCCGAAGAATTTTTTAAAAGACATATGATAAAAATTGCTGAACGTCTTAACGCATTTAACCATCATGGTAGCAGTCTAGTGATTGAAGCGATTTCAGATATTCACATTCAACTTTCCATAAAGAAAAATTGAAAATGCAGTGGTACTTGATTGTAGCACAACTGGTTTTCGAGCTATGTCTGCTCACTCTCGAAGTATATTCCTTCTGTACATGCGTCTATTATTTAGAAAAGGCTAGCAAATTCATATCTTCAAAAAGACTTGCTATAGACATCAGTAACGGTGAAACTATGTGTTGCGATGTATGTAAGCGAAAGGATGGAAATGAAAAGCGCATCTTCAAGAGATGTAAGCATGCTTTTTGTCAACGCTGTTTCATACGTAATTGCATTCAACTTTGCCAATGTAACCACTGTGATATTGCTCATTTCGAGTGTCACTTATGTCGCAATAGTTAGTACCTATGCAAATGTGGTAAAGATAGGTTTTAGCAAAGACTAACACGGAAAATGGCGAAACGTAAAATGACGAAACGTAAAAGTCAAAAGTTTTCTTCAGCCATTCAAGCTCTCCGACGAATGAAAGCAAATCAGCGATACAATGCTATACGACATGCTAACGATAAATTCATTTGTGAAATTATTTCTCATGTGAGGAAGTTGAGGACGAAGAAATTAGCGCCAAAACAACGAAAGTTACTTAAGCGATATGCTACGAAATTGCGTTTCATCTCCAATCCTAAAGTCGCCCTTCAAAGAAAGAGGAAAACTCTAACACAAAAGGGCGGTTTCCTTTCAGCAATACTTCCAATGATAGCTCCTGCCGTGGGCAACCTATTGGGAAATATCTTTGGCTCTAAGCGTTAATTATGCAAATGTTGAGTCTCAAAGTAATAAAATGGATTTCAGACTTCAATGTGATAAAGTTCTGACTGTATCAGGTCCATCTCATGCAGGTAAAACTGTTTTCACGCTGAATTTATTGGATAAAAGAAGGGAGTTGTTTAAGGAACCTATCAATCGAGTGATTTGGTGTTATGGTATTTATCAACCGTCGCTGTTTCAGGAATTGCAAAGTCGCAACTTTATTCGACATGAAGGAATTATTCCAGTGGATAAACTTCAGTCTAATGATGTTGTTGTATTGGATGATTTATTAAAAGAAAGTAAGAATTCAAAAGATGTTACAGATATGTTCACTCGCGCAGCACACCATAAAAGGTGTTTTATCATCTATATTACACAAAATTTGTTTCCTGATGGAAAAGAAGCTCGTACACGAAACCTGAATACACACTATTATGCTATTTTCAAGAATCCGCGAGATAAAAGTCAATTTGAAATTTTAGCGCGACAAGTTGCACCCAGAGGATCAAAAGCCTTAATTGAAATTTTTCAAGCAGCTACTGAAAAAACCATACGGTTACTTATTCATTGACTTTACGCAAGAGTGTCCGGAAGAATTTAGATTTCGAAGTGATATTTTGAAAACTCCCATGATTATCTACAAACTATGAGTTCTTATTCTCGCATGATTGTTATTCCTCAGGATGAATATGTACAATTGACTGCCATGCAGCAAGTAAAGCAACCTCTTGCAAATCAAATGTATAGGAAAGAAATAGATTATCAGCAAAATGTTCACATCAAAGATCCACATCGTGCTGTATTATTACAATCGGAAACTGTTGAGCAATTGAAAAACTTGAAGAATAAGATGCGTGACTCTGTATCGACTGCTACACCTTTAGCATCTCGCGCACATGCCATATCTCTTTTCAATAGTATTGAGCCCCATCTCAATGTAAATGATAGAGGAGAAATCATTACAGATGAAAATAAAGTGATTGATGCTTCACGTTATGAAGACTTGATTCAGTATGCGACACGTAGAAAGCGCCGTCAGGGCTATGTTCCACCTGGTTGGTCATACTTTCTTAAACTATTGAAAAAGCATAATGTGCCAAAATTTGCTTTGAATAATGAGACATTGAAAGAACTTGATTCAACAGTGGCTACTGCTCCAATGCTTCAGACGATGAAAATGCCAACAAATTGGTTTAAGACGTCACCTGCTACATCCCCTCCCACACTCACTAAGCAAACAAGAGGAAGAACTCGACGTAGATCTACATCGCCACTAAAACTAGTAAAAGGAAAACGTAAAACAGGTCCTCCCAGGAAATACATGTTCTCAGACTATTAATATGAAGCAGATGTGTTGCTTGCCATGTAATGAGCCGCCAGAGGTGAATGTCGTTGTCACTTGCACTTGCTGCGCCAGCTCTCATAATGAAACCCCTAAGCAATGTGAACACGATCGCAAAACCGCTAAAGCTAAATGCTGTAGTTGTTGTAAATGTAGAAAGGCAAGAAAACAAAAAGATGAGAAGGAGGAAAAAGAGTCAGTCGTCATCGACTGAACGTTTGAAGTCAATCTATTATGATGTAAAACATCCGGCAGGATTTGCATCTATCAAGAAATTATCAAAAGCGAGTGGTCTTCCACAATCACAAGTGAAACGATGGTTAAAGGGTCAGGCTACCTATACACTCCACAAACAAGCGAAAAAGAAGTACCGCACCCGCCATTATATTGTTCATGACATCGATGAACAGTGGCAAGCAGATTTGTGCGATGTCGCCTCCATTTCAAAACATAACTCGGGTAATAATTTTATTTTAACCGTCATTGATATTTTCTCGCGTTATGCGTGGGCTCAACCTTTAAAAACTAAAGAAGGGAAAGGAGTAGCAAAAGCATTCCAAACAATTTTTCGAGAAGGTCGGATTCCAAAAAGAATTCAGAGTGATCAAGGAAAAGAGTTTGAAAATCAGCATGTGAGAAGATTATTTGAGAGGCATGACATTGAGTTGTTTAGTGTAAAGAGTGCTTATAAAGCTGCACTCGTTGAACGTTTTAATCGCACATTAAAAAATCGCTTGTGGCGACATTTTACTGCCAACTTGACACAAAATTGGACAAAGGTTCTACAAGATACACTCCATGCCTACAATCACTCTATCCATCGTTCTATTGGACTCAGACCAGTAGATGTAAATGCTGACAATGTAGATAAAGTGCGCGAATCATTCCAACGTAAACGCACTCATGTGAAAAGTGATGTGAAAATTGGCGATAAAGTTCGTATCTCAAAAGTGAAAAGTGTTTTTGCTAAAGGGTACCTTCCGAATTGAACAGAGGAGGTATTTACAATATCAAGGATTAATCAAAAAGACTCTCCGACCACCTACAAGTTGAAAGATTACGATAATGAAGAAATTGAGGGTAGCTTTTACCGCGATGAGATTGAGGTAGTCACTGAAAGTGAAACATATTTGGTAGAGAAAATCATTCGATGTAAAAAACGGCAAGGTGAAGAATGGTGTCTTGTTAAATGGACTGGTTATCCTTCAAGTATGAACTCTTGGATGCGTCGTGCCGACATCTTTCATCTAAGTGATCGACAGTGATTCATGCAAAGTTGTAACTAACAATGTTTAGGGTTTGAGCTATGAATCCAACTGCCTCATTTTATTCACGACCCTCCTATGTAAGTGGTGGAGGACAAATTTACATCGGCGCTCGCCTCCAACGTGGAGGTAGCATACTTGGTGCACTGAAATCTGTTGTAGCACCTCTCATATCCAATGTCGGTAGATCTTTAAAACGAAATGTTTTAAGTAATGCCGTTGGCTTTGCTGGTGATGTTGCTAGTGATCTTTCCAGAGGTAGAAGTTTTAAGAGCAGTTTGTTGAATCGTGGGAAGGAACGCGGTTTAAAAACATTGAAGCAGACCTTTGCTGGTGTTACTCAAGGAAAGAAATCGCCTAAACGAATGAATAAAGGAAGGAGGAAACATCGCGGAGCTGGTAAGGTGCGATCTTCAGTCAAAAGGCATTCATGCAAACGTCGTAGAGGCTCTAATCATTCATCAGGCGCTAAACGACGACGCTGCTATAACTTCTAATCATGGAGTGTAAAACTTCCGGTTTTTGTTTGTTTGATCAACAAGCCATACAGACAGATATTCTTAGTTCAAGTATTGTAGATTATCATCCTCGAACAGCTGAGAATGCTGGCCCCATTGAATTTGTTATTCCTGGTGGTAGTGATGACTACATAGATTTGAGTTATGCGATGCTTGATTTGAGGTTTAGAATTCAGCAAGCAGATGGAACTGCTATTGACGATGCACATAAAGTTGGACTGAACAATTTACCATTGACTACATTACTTCGCGATGTTTCTCTAACGATTGGAGAGCAGCAGGTGGAAGGTGGTCAAAGCGATTATCCCTATAAATCATATTTCAATCATGTATCACAGTTTCATCCAGCAGCACAAAAAAGTCATATGGAAGCCATGGGATGGTATAGAGATGAAGCAGGAAAATTTGATGTTGAAACAAACAGTGGCTTTGTAAAGCGATCTGCTATGATTAAAGATAGTAAAGTATGTCAGCTATATGGTCCGCTGAATTTAGACTTCTTTAGACAGTCAAAGTTTTTACTCTGTAATACCAGCATGCGACTCAAGCTGACATTGAATAAGCCTGAATTTGCGCTGAATGCATTTGCTAAAGTTGACAATTTTAGAATTCATGTGGAAGATATTGCACTTTACATTCGTCGAGTAGTACCGAATCCAAGTGTCATTAGAGGGCATGCTGAAGGCCTTAACCGCCAAAATGCCATTTACCCCGTTCAGCATACAAAGCTTCTCACCTTTACAATTCCGAAAGATCAAAAGTGTTTCATGAAAGATGGCCTCTTTCCATCGGAAGCACCGAAGCTCCTCATGGTGGCAATGGTTGAAAATGATGCATTTAATGGTAATATAAAGAAGAATCCTTTCAATTTTAAACACAATCAGTTAAGTGAAATTGCTTTACGTGTAAATGGTGTGAGTCATCCTGGTCCACCCTACAAACCAGATTTTGCTTCGGATCAATTTATGCGCAGTTATGTTGATTTTATGGATGTCTTTGGCTTTTACAATACGGATGACACCAACGGACTTACTATGAAAGAGTTTAAGAGTGGATATACTATTTATGCATTTGATTTGACTGCTGACAGCGATATTAGTGCACCCTATCGTCAAGCGAACGTGCCTCATAATATTCGTTTGGATTTGACGTTCAAAAGAACACTACCTGAGACGATCAATGTATTAATTTATGCAGTCTTCGATTCAAATATTGAAATTACAAAGTATCGTGACGTGATTCTTCAGTATAATCGTTAATGAGTTGGTTGACTGCTGACGATATTAAGACTAAAGTGCAGCGTAATGCAGACGAAGCGACGTTGAAAGCTTTCGATAATGTCTATTCACTCGATACCTTACCACCTGCAGTAAATCACTATCCCATCTTTATTGTGCTAAACACTCATTCACAGAATTTAGGCGGTGAGCATTGGAAAGCGATCTTTATTGGAGAAGACCGACGTGGTGAACTATTTGACTCTCTTGCTCAACCTCCAAATATACCAACACAGCAGTGGTTGAGAAAACATACGCGTCAATATCAGCGAAATGAACGCATACTACAACATCCACTTTCATCAACGTGTGGTGCTTTTGTACTGTACTTCATCTTAAAACGTTTACATGTATCTCGATTTGCATCTGTTATTCAAAACTTTTCATGTAATCCATCCTCTAATGAAAAAATGATTTGTAAGTTCTATCATGATTTGAAATAAAAACATCATGTTGGAAAAATTGTTTTTTATTTTACAATCCGCTGGGTACGTACATACTCAATGAGATAGTCTAGGATCATATTTGCTTGTACATGAGATTTTAGTCCAGTAATGATCACTTTACTATTATGAAAGATTGCCACATGCACAGGTAACCAATAACTAATGAGCTGCAGGAAAAAGTTCAGGTTCATAACACAAACTGTAACTGCTGGTACGAATCTTCAAAAATGATAGACTGTCACTCAATTGAGTAGAGATCACCATATTGTCCACAGTCAGATTCGACATCACACACCTCTCCCTCTTCCATATCCGACGTAGTAGTCTTTGTAGCTCTAAGCGCATTGACTGCGCCGATGAATGAGAAAGGGCGCCGAGAATCTGTACAGTCCCATTTGGGAAGAGTTGAAGATTCCGTGAATTGTTCATCTTCACCACTAACATTTGAGGGCGGCCCGGGTAATACTTGCTGTTTGGAAGCTGTTGGTGTAATGTTGTGAGATCGATTTTGGTGTAGAGTCTGAAGCGACGGAGAATGTTGACGATGGTGTAGCGATGGCGCTTCATGATGAAAGAATGAGTAAATTGAGCGATGTACCTTCCTTTTATACTTTTCCCAACTACCTTGATGAAATGTGAAGTTAGTATGAAGTTGGGAATGATAGAGTTGAATTCGCCGATTGTTGACGCGCAGCCAGATGCGATTTCCAATACGTGAATGTCTTTTCATATAGAAGTATTTCAAGTCCTTCATGATATGATGTAGAGATTGAAAATGACGATAAGATAAAGCAAACTCTCTTCTCACATTTCCAGTTGAATCTTTGAAATAGACGTTTCGATCATGATCCGTTTCAATACGTTGTAGGGAATCTAATTTCCAACTCATGATGTGTGGTAGTCATGTCTGATTAAGATTTGCATAGTAGGGCGATGAACTCACGACGAATAAATGTCATGATGGAGTGATGTATATATCTTCTATACTTCTCCCAATTGTATTTGCGAAATGAGAAACAGTTTGCGGAATGAGAATGGTAGATTTGAATTTCATTTCTGTAATGTTGAAGCCAAACTTGATCACCCAAGGAGATGAATCTTAATGTTTCAAAATATTCCAAATCCCTCATGATATCATTGAGGTTGACAAATTGTCGCCATGTTAATGTAATTCCTCTTGATGTATGACCATGAGAATTTTTGAAATGTACGTTTCCATCACGATCAACTCTGATATATTGTAGAGAGTCCAAAATCCAAGTCTTCATGATGTTATGCAAAGTTGCAGATTAGCAATATAAAAATGTCGTTTTATCATATTTTGCTTAGCAATGCGGCTACAAAGAGATTTACTAGTAATCGAGCTGCACTCTTTTCTACTCCCATTGATCATGCACAACAGCTAAATGGAAATTGGGAAGTGGGTGTCACTCAACTTGTTTATAGCAACTGTGTCTATACTTTTGATCATGAGGTGATGACTATTGATATGAGGCGTACAGCTGCTTATCAATGTGAAAAGGGGTGCCGAGTATACATTCCACAGTGGCCAAAGAAAGATCTCTTATCATGTAAAAAGTTTATATATGATTTCTTGAATAAAACGAGTAAACATATTGTCCAATTTACTCCGCACAATGATGATTATAATTATGTACATCATGTAGTTGAGAAAGATTGGATTGTTGGTTTAAGTCCAAGTTTAAGAAATGATTTAGGTTACCTCGCTAGCGCCTTAACAAGCTATGATAATTTTAACGTTAATTACCACATAAGTGGTCATAAACAGTTAATATATCGAGAGGAAGCTTATTATGTAGATCTTATTCCAAGAAATGAGAAGACGTTGGTGAAGAAGATTGTGATTAAGCCAAGAAAGACAAATATGACTCCTGAAACATTATTGAAGAAATTTAATTATCTCCTTCGAGTTGATGGTAAACAAGTGGCAACATTGACTTATATTAAATCATCTAATCATATTGCAATAAGTAAATTAAATGATGATGATCTAGTATTAGTTTGTTCAAAAGATTTTCATCAGTTCTTACGACATCGTTCTGCAGCTGTTCATGGAAAATCTGATATGCAACATTTACCATGTGAAAGGCCAAATCAATTTGATACAGAATGGACCGTATCTTTATACAGAAAGTGTGTAGAGCCTTTAGGTGGTATCTTACATGAAACAAGAGTGTTGATGCCTCGCATTATTACTTCGGTTAAATTGGTTGTAGATTATTTAAATGAAGTGTGATTAATGAGCAACATATTTCATTTTCTGAAAAAGAAGGTACTTTGTCTCTCACTATAAGTGGAAAAGGTATTGAACTAATTATGGATAAAACTCTAATGGACATTTTGGGTTTTGATCAAAATATCTTTAAAAGTGGTACTGTAACCAAAGCTAGCGCAGACATGTCGCTATCGCGTCGTATTGACTATTTTCAGATATATTCCAATATTGGTGAAGATGTACGTGTGGGAGATGTTGAAGCTCCATTGCTAGCAATGATACCATACCAGCCAAAAAGCTGCAGTATTTTATCTGAGCATACTTTCAAGAAAGTGCATTATACAAAGCTGAAATCAAACTACATCCCACAAATTGATATTGCCATTTATGACGATGCTGGTGCGTTGATTCCTTTTCATAAAGATGCTGTGACAAGTATTACACTCCATTTCCGAATGAAGAGTTAATGCAAACGTATGCTAATATATTTTTCCAATGTGAATAATATGGAAAGTGAAAATAAGGACTCGTTTCTAATCTACTTGCCCAGTAATGCTTCTATGAATAAATTTCCCAAAAATAAACCATCAGACTATCGAGTAGAATTAAATCGCCCACTGCATTTAGAAGGTGAATGGGAGGTTGGCGTTTCTAGTATTTGCTATGATAGCAATATTCAGAATGTGAATGATTTGGAAGAAATGATATTGACTCCTCGCACCCATGATGGAATAACGATGAATAATGCATTTCAGTTCCCATACAATTTAACATCAGATGGAAAGTGGAACTATGAATGGATTCAGATAAAATCAGATTCTTATGAACCATTTCGGAATGAGAAAATTATTAAGGCATTCAACAGTGGTAATACTTCCATCATGAAGAATAAAAATCAGAAAGCTTATGAGTTTACTATTAATCATTGGAGTGGGAGACAGTTCCTCCGCTTTCATTCTTTTACTAAAGGTCTTACGCTGAGGTTGGATAATGAATTCTATCCACATCTTGGTTTTGGTCATGGACTACATCTAACATCAATTGCTACTGCAAATGTTAAAAAAGTTTATTCAAATCGAATCAACAAATTTCATTATAGATTTAAAATATTTGATGAAGATGTTGTAGAATGCGAAGAACGCATCATTTTGAAAAAGCGTGGTGTTCAACCTTTATCACTTATTGAGTTAGTAAAACGATGGAATGAGACTGTGGGTAAGAAGTATGGAGAGAAAATTATGGCAAACAAAAATAAGTTGGTTATTCAGAAATATAATGACAAACTTATAGTTTATTTCTCTCCAACCTTGCGTCATTTTGTAAGACATTATACACCTATTATTGGAAGCGGTGTGGTGTATGCTTCTCATGAATATCACACTAAAGCTGATTCAGTTAATGATGAATGGTGGGTGGACATCTATGGCGATCGCATCAAGAAAATTTACCAGTCTTATGAAGAATCTAAAGTTGCTATCAATATAATGCCGCGTCTATATCATACAGTTGAAAGCTTCATTCATGTAGTAAATCCTTATATACAACAGAAGTTGAAGCATGTGATGAAAAGTAAATATGATGTAAAGACACACCACATTTCGTTTTCAATTGAAAATCAACGCGTTGTTCTGAGACTGGGTGATGACATTCAATGTCAATTGAGTAAAAATTTGAAAAAACTCTTTGGTTTTTCAATGCTACAAACTGTGTTTGCTGCTGCGCATACGATTGGTATAGAAACACCAATGACACTTGATAAACATGAACAGCACCTTTACATTCAAAGTGATTTGATTCTACCTATTTCTGTTGGTGAGAAAAAAGAATACATTTTACGTGATTTCATTCATGATAAAGACGCTTCATATGGAATAGTCGAGAAGATGTTTGAATCTATTTTCTATCATCCCGTCGTCAAACAAACTATAACCTCTATTGCTATCAAAATTACCAATGGTTTACAAGAGTGCATCCACGTGAAAGATACTAAATCCCTCGTAACTTTAGTGTTTCGGAAAACAAAGTGAAGTCTTTATACAACATTTATTGAAATATGTACATGAATGTGAAGCAATAGACTTTATACAACATCCACTGAAAATATATACATGAGCGCACTTCAATAAACATTGCTATATACAAAAAGTCTTTTTACTTCGTGAAGGGTGGAAATATACAGGGATAGGAAAAATGTCTTTCAGTGGAAAAGTCATCACATGGGGAATGTACAGATGTGGACACATATTCACAAGGAAAAAACAATCTCATGCGATACATAAAACAACAATGTTTATCTACAGAAATCAACATCAAAATACTAAGTTAAGGATGATTATGCTAAGACGTCTCCTGAATGTGGTAGTGTGAGTTTAATTCTTTTGGGTGGTGGTATGTTTGTGTCAGGATGTCCATGTGGAAGAGATATGTTGTGTTCTAACCAGCACCTCTTATCCTCCCATGCTGAAAGCGCCCGTTTCCTAAAAGTATGAGTTTTGATCTCATGCGACTTAGATTTTAAGATTGTCATATTGACAAACGTTATATTTTTATTTCTATAGGCTTTCCTGAAATTCTTATGTTTCATGTTAGAGACCAATGATCTTGATATGCCTTTAGCACGTTTAATACTATCGTCGCTATCCTTTAATTTCATACTGTACATTTTTGGACGGAGGAGAATCATTTCATCTATTTCCTTCCCTGCTGTCTCATCCTTAAAGCAGCCAAGTTTTGCCTTATTTTTGATGGAGTAGAGTGGGTGATCAGTAGGATAATTTGATGTATCAAAATATCTTTCTAAAGATTTTCCTACTTCATTGAAATTTAAATCTTTTTGAGTGGTAATACCTAAGAAGAAACTATCTGTATCACCACCCAACAAACGAACCTCTTTTACGAGAGGACATGGTTTTAGTATTTTATAAAAGAGTTGGTACATTTCAAGCTTAGAGTAATCTAGTACAGCTTGACCAATATAGATGGGTTTGCACAACTCAACTTCAGATTTTATCATTTTGACACCTATAAGGTCCTCATCGATAATGTCTCTATCGATGAATAGAGGTGATGAGACCAATTTGTGATACTTTTGATCATCATTAACTAGTTTGTAGTTTACGCGCTTTCTAACATCCTCCATCGTCTTACCAAATAGACTGTTGTTCTTATATTTATAAAAATCTTTTTCAAAATTATTTTGGGCTAGTGCACGTTTCTGGCTGTTGCTATCAATATATGGTTTGAGGAAGGCTTTCTGTCTAAATTTAATAATGCGGTGAACTCTTTTAAAATCATACCCATTTCTAAATAAAATTTTAAGATGCTAAAGTGGACTAGATAGTTTTCTTTATCATACTGGGTGAGTAAAAGTTTGCGGCAAGGCTTATAGTTGGGTTGACCGCATGATTCTAAATCTTTATGAAATTGTTTCATAAAGTCGGAAAACATATCTTTGGTCACTTCACCTGATTCGGGTGCGAGTGGAAAATCCACGGTTTTATGTTTAATATTATTTGGATAGATTAGATCTATCTCAAAATAATATCCCCAATCACCTTCATCTGGAATTGCTAGTATGTTGGAAGGGTTGGAGAAATGCTGAATTTCACTATCATCTAACCAGCTAAACTCAGAGTGAGGTAGCGGTTTGGATAATGAACTACCATACAAATTATTTTGATCATAATACTTAAGATGGGTATCATCATTACCTACTGTTTCAGATTTTAACCTATGTTTATTTACAAATGTGAGACCACCGCGAATTCCTCGCTCAAATAAATTATACATCTCTGGATCTTGTAAGAGATGAATGGTCTCACCAGTCATTTTAAAAGCAGACTTAAATGACATGGCTGGCAGACTGACAAAGTGGACGGGATCTAACTTATCTTCTTCTAATGCCACTCGTCGAAACTCCTGAAATACATCAGCCAGCAAAAATACATCTAACTTAAGGTAGGCAATCATATATTCGCCAAATGTATGGCAGTCAAATTTTATCCATGCATCTTGTGCATGATCATAATCTTCGGTCTTACATTCTGCGCCGGTCAAATCATTTTTAAATTTATCTATGGGCGGAAGAGAAGTCTCACCGAGTTTACTAATCGCATCAAAATATGCATATGGAAAGACTCCTTTCCGTGTGATGACTTCATCGGTTAGATTTGGATATTGTTTCTTAAGATTTTGTGTTAGTGGAAGAGACTTCAGATTTTGTACGAGAGAGGCCAGTGATGCAGTCATAAATTGGTAGGAATCTAAAAATTTTATATCAAAATAGACCGTCTTATTTTCTTTAGTTTTATCGACAGGCACTTTTGCTGTCATGGCCATAAACTTCTCTCTCGTTTGTGCTATTACATCAAGCTTCCACTCTTTCATTTGGCCTAAACCTCCTTTTATTATCATATGGCTGTCGTAGCCCTTGAAATTATGGAAAATGACGGGTAATGTACGCCGTTTCATCCTAAGTGAAAAATTGCATTTTGAACAGAGTGCGTTTCTAAATTTACCAGTGATGTGATCATGGTCGCGCACTTTCTTAATCTTATCATCGTCAAATGTTTTCCTACATTTGGGGCAAATGTTGCAACTATCAAATTTTGCTTGATCATCTGCTGTCATATGCAATGATCTGCGATAGAGTTCGCCATCATGTTTTTGTTGAAATTTTACAGCCTGTTCGAGGAATTGTAGGAATTGGTAAATACAATCCTCACCTTGCCAGACGCGCATTTTATTTTGCCTACTCCTAAAGTGATCATGCCATACTTCATAGCAGGAAATGGCTGCTGGTCGATGGATGTTATCATCGATATAACATTCGATGTCAGCATAGATGACACGAAGAGGACTTAGTTCATCACCATTCTCTCTATATGAAAACTCCTTATCTTTGGGCATGCGCTCCATTTGTAGTTTACCTCGCTTACACCATTCGTAATGAGTTTCAAATTTAGTTTTCCTCCTAAAGTGGCGAATACATCTGTCGCAGTAATATCACTCTCTACTAGAGTTTTCTAAGTGGTGGTATAAGCGAGAGATTTTGGGAATACCGCAGTAGTGCCATTCCTCACTATCATCCTGTTTTACTAATAACAGGTTTACTGTACGTTCATAACAACTCGAACGCGAGTTGTAGCGTACACCCTTCAATCCTTTTTCCCAAACATGGAGAACTATTTTGATGTTGTTCAATTTTTCAAATTTTTCTATATCTTTAATTTTCATATCGTCACTATTACAGTCATCGAAGTTTAATTCATTCTCCCACTGTTGATACTTACTCTTGCGGTATCGGCTATTCTGTACATCATTATAGTGGAGAATGGAGAGGACGGCATACTTAAAACATTGCGATTCGCAATCTACAGAAATGACTGCTGCTTTATTTCTTAAATTTTTCGCAAGTTTAAAGGAGCCTCGACCACTATGATTTCCTAATAAACTGATTTTAATCATGGCGGTCTCAATACCATCAAAAACGAGTCCACTATCACGCTCGTTAAATTTATCTATATTTAATTTTAACCCTTGGATATGAAAATTTATCCAAGACTCACAGTCTACAACTTCGGTTGCAGGAGAGGAGAATATGTGAAACTCCAACCTCTCTATTATTTGTCCAGTATGGTGGTCGATTTTTACATATTTTATTTTGAGATAGATCAGCGCCTTCATCCTAAAATTGTCTAAATTGTTGAAGAGCGCTTCTATCAATGATGAATTTTGATGAAACCATTCCTCAAAGTTAGCAATGGTTTCTGAGGAGTCCATCTGGTAGTTCCTCACTAAATTATTTATGGACACTTCAGTGAGTCGGATAGAGGAGGTACCGTTGGTGTAGGTATCGTTCGTGTGTGTATGTTGAAGTCTGTGCGAAGATAGTTCAAAATGTGTCTCAAAAGACTGAATGCATAAATCGCAAGAAAGGGAGACATCGTTAACAGAATCATCCCTACCTTCGGAGATTGATGCTGACTTAGGTCTACAAACACCTCGCTTGATGTGTCGGATGAGATCACGCTTCCTCGTGAAGATGTGTCCACAGTCAGCACATTCCCGATCGTTGCATTCCCGCGACAATGTTGATATGGACTCGCTCGAGATGGGACTGGTATCACCTGAAAGAGAAATCATTCTATCATCTCTGTTCAAGTCTCAGTGTATTGTTACAACCTACCTTGACTCAACAACTCTAAACTTTCCTCGAGAAGGGAGGGTGTTGGTGATGAAGTTGATGCCTGAAATTGAGGAAAATGCTATTAGCCACACGTTTGAGGGAGATGAGTGAAGAAATTTTCAACTTACCATTTCAATGAAATCAAGTTTAAGGTTGATACTTCAGTCAAATAATACGTCTCAAATTTGGAATTCACTAGAGAGCAGTTCACTTGTACACCTCAAATATAGAATTCGCTAGAGAACACTTCACTTATACGTCTCAAAGACAGAGTGAAATGACACGAATGTCACTTTGCATATATACTTTCATATTCATCATTCATTGGCTGTTCATTCTGATTGGTTGCTTGTTGATACTTCAGAATTAGAAAACATTTCAAAGTCATTATTCACAGTCAACATGACAAGCCCTCCGACCACACCAAACACAAAATTCTCTTCTCCATGCTCAACATCCAAGGCGCTCGTTGCACCAAATGCTCCAACGAAGGGGAAGGTAGAGAAGGTGTACCGACTGGACAATATCAGAAAGTTGTCATTACCAGCGGACAACGAAGAGAGTGTATGTGAGAAGGAGTGTCCCGACTTAACAGGCGTGAGGTGGAAGTATCTCCAGTACGATACTGACGATGTGATGGAGATCACCAGCACGAAATTCCTCCACCAATTATGGGAGTGGTACACCCCTAACTCCCAGCCACGAACTATGGAGGAGTGGGAGTATATTGACAAAGTGAGGCTCGCAGTGGAAGAACGATTAAAGCAACTGAACTGTTTTTGTGATCTATGTGAAGCCAGACTCTGGGATGATATTGACGATGAAGACCTTTTGAAATACATGCCATAATAAATTTTTATTTCATATTATCTTTGCTTTCATACTGACTTACTTGAATGGGGCTTCAGTGGATGATTTAACCATGTATACTTTTTCATTTGGAAATAGTAGCACGCTTAGTTTAACTTGCAATTCTTATAACATTTCATATGGATGATAATGGTAGATGAAATAGTGTTAGATAAAATTAAGATAGCTTACATGATTCTGGGATAGCAATCGACTGCGATCCATGTGTAAAGAGCTTGTTAGACTACGGAAGAGAGAAGTGTGTTATGTTGCGTGTGGCGCGTGAGTGTCCTCCCATTTCATTCCATTCATCAATTCGTCTCATTGATAGAGACAGGTAGAACTCATGGTTCTCATAACGTATGCAATGGAAAGTTTTAGGCAACCTTCGACAGTTGGCTAAATGTCGCCCTGGCGCTAATGCATACTACGTTGAGACAGAGGCAATCACTTGCAAACATGACGCAGAGAGGTTTAACAAGATTGACCATTGCCGAATGTCCCTTGCGGTATACATAGCTACGGGTTTCACCGCCGCCCTTTACAGGAACGCCCGTCGAAAGGAAGTATTACACCGAACTTCATTTGCAACGTTCAAGTTGACTGATAGCAGATTCAACTTAATGATAGTATTCGCCAGTCCGAAGACTGCCCAGGGCAAACCGCGAGGAGGTTCTATCATGTCTTGCCCCATGGTGGCCCTTAAGAGAGCCGATGGTTCGTTCTCGGGAGTAACGTCATCTTACACCCTACCAATTCTGCTGAGAGAGTCTTTGACTCTCTCCTTGGTAGCAGTGTCGACTTCCACACTAACTGGTACATGGCTAAAAAGTGGAATGTAGCGCCATTCCGTTGGATTGACAGCAGTTGCTGTCATCGGATTGCCAATCCGAGCAAGATTATTAAAAACTCTGTCTTGCTCCTCTAGCCTGGCAAACTCCTCAAATAAATTTCGCGGCCTTAACTGCGGTCCGCGAGGAGAGCTGACTTGACTGTTCGGCGTCTGCATGATTGAAATGAAATGAAATGAGAGGCAGTGGTTTATATACCCCTCTAACGCGACGCAACGTTCAAGTTGACTGATAGCAGATTCAACTTAATGATAGTATTCGCCAGTCCGAAGACTGCCCAGGGCAAACCGCGTGGAGGCTCTATCATGTCTTGTCCCATAGTGGACGATTATACGGTAGTGTGTTAGTAGATTTCAATCACTGAAAAAGGAAGATGAGAATCATTTCATTTGTCTCATCAACGTTTATCATGGGAGCAATCATTGAAGGGGCATCTAATGAATTACATTTCACTCTACTCCATATCATAAAGACTAACCTTTGTCGAATGGCTGAAGTACTCTGACCTGGCGAGAGAAAGCGTCACGTTGAGTATGAAGTCGAACGCCCAACATGAGCAACGGCTCAGAGGTTTCGGTCTAACAAACGACGAACAACCCGTGCAACACAATCCCTCTACGGCAGTACCCGCCGTCCCGAAGGAACGCTCGAGCAAAGGAGGTATTACAGCGATGATGTGCTTTATGAGCAGAAGTGAATCTCTTGATAGCAAGAGACTATTCAACTAGATAGCAAGTCAAAACAACCTGATAGCAGGACAAATGTATAGTCAGTAATTTACACTTAGTGAGGAATAATAGATTTCAGTGTAGTGAGTGGCACTCGATCCCGTCGACAGCCCGAAGGCCTTGTACTGATCACTAGGGAAGTGAGAGATCTTCCCCGATACCCGCTATTTACAGCTTAAGACATCATTGTCACTGCCCCGAAGTGGTAACAGCAACGCCGAGTCAAAGGTAGTGAACAGTAGCTGGGATCTAACCCCTCAAAGCTGCCTTAGTCTTAGTTAAATTTGAAATCTGATAGCAGATTTGAACTCAGCATACTTGAAAACCTTGAGGAAACATCCCAAGTTATTGCTTTGATCAGCTTGATAGCAAGCCGTAGAGTGCTTGATTCACCAGCGTTTTGCAATGGAGATGTTTAGAGGCCACCCATGACAAGATAGCTAAGACTCAACCGATTGGCGTTCAAAGTGCTACGTTGAGAGCTGTGTCAAATGCCCAACATGAGACATGAGTTGTCCCAGCGGTTACGGTCTCAAATATGACACATTCCCTTGCCACACTTATCACTACGGCATCGTCCGCCGTCCCGAAGGAACACCCTGTCAGTGGAATATTACAGCAAAACTCTCCGTGTTTTGCTCGCTTTCAGTGAAAAGCCGCTTATAGCATGAGAAGACTGGCTCAGACATGAAAACCTGTAGAGTTGGTAAGAGGTGGACAGACTTTTAGCAGCTTGATAGCAAGCCGTAGAGAGCTTGATTCACCAGCGTTTTGCAATGGAGATGTTTAGAGGCCACCCATGACAAGATAGCTAAGACTCAACCGATTGGCGTTCAAAGTGCTACGTTGAGAGCTGTGTCAAATGCCCAACATGAGACATGAGTTGTCCCAGCGGTTACGGTCTCAAATATGACACATTCCCTTGCCACACTTATCACTACGGCATCGTCCGCCGTCCCGAAGGAACACCCTGTCAGTGGAATATTACAGCAAAACTCTCCGTGTCTTGCTCGCTTTCAGTGAAAAGCCGCTTACAGTACGAGAAGACTGGCTCAGACATCATTAAAAATGCTTTCATTGACTTCAGCAGGGTCGAAAACCCCAGAAAACCTCCAAAACTAGTGAATTTAAATGTTTCAACTTTTTAGCACTACTTATGAAATTTTATAAGTAGTCTATCACTTAGGGCAGGTCAATAGCGACCGAACCTTTTTTGAATCAAGTCAAACGGACTTGTAGAAGCAAAGTTACAAGCCTTTAAAGTTTTGGAGTCTTTTATGGCCTGGAGACGAAGGCCATCTCCTGGCGAACCTCTAAGTCTGACGCCTTAGCTGATATCAGCAATGAAATTTTCTAAGTCGGTTTCTTACAGAAACTCGGGATTTGGAATGTCCGAAGCTATCATCGGAGCTCAGAGAGACGACCTACCTCTGACAATCGCTCTCGTCTGAATGACAAGTCTCTGTCGGTTCCCAGCTTATATAGTGTGTGGCGATCAGCTGATGACGTAATACCCATCATCCAAACACTCAAAACCCGTCTATCTCCGGTTCTAGTGCTCCGATTGAGCTGAAAATACACCATTTCCATGTAGAATTTGACGCTGAATCCGAATCTGGCCTCCGTTTTCCCATCCGATGCTTCGTTTTGGCTCTACAGAAGGCAGCCATCGCAAAAATTCTAACTCTGTCGTTTTTCCGAAAAATGTTGAAAATTTTTCTCTCCGATTGACATGAAACTCACCATACAGATAGAGAATTTCACGCTGATTCCAAATCTGAAATCCGTTTTCCCATCCGATGCTTCGTTTTGAAGCTAGAGCCCAAAACGTCCCAAATTCTAACTCTGTCGTTTTTTGCCAATGTCCCAAAATCTTAAATGGCGTCTCACATCTAAACGAAGACAGATAGGAACAAGCCGATTCTTTCAGTGAATTTGTCTCACTCTTAGCTTTCAAACGGGCTATGGCACGACAAAATCCGTCCACTGGAAGCCAAGATCGAAGCGAGCTGTCCAGAGAGGGGGGGGACGTCAGCGAAAATTTTTTCTCTCCGATTGACTTGAAACTCACCATACAGATAGAGAATTTCACGCTGATTCCAAATCTGAAATCCGTTTTCCCATCCGATGCTTCGTTTTGAAGCTAGAGCCCAAAACGTCCCAAATTCTAACTCTGTCGTTTTTTGCCAATGTCCCAAAATCTTAAATGGCGTCTCACATCTAAACGAAGACAGATAGGAACAAGCCGATTCTTTCAGTGAATTTGTCTCACTCTTAGCTTTCAAACGAGCTATGGCACGACAAAATCCGTCCACTGGAAGCCAAGATCGAAGCGAGCTGTCCAGAGGGGGGGGGGACGTCAGCGAAACTTTTTCTCTCCGATTGACTTGAAACTCACCATACAGATAGAGAATTTCACGCTGAATCCGAATCCGGCCTCCGTTTTCTCATCCGATGCTTCGTTTGGGCGCTACACACCAAAACGTCCCAAATTCTAACTCTGTCGTTTTTTGCCAATGTCCCAAAATCTTAAATGGCGTCTCACATCTAAACGAAGACAGATAGGAACAAGCCGATTCTTTCAGTGAATTTGTCTCACTCTTAGCTTTCAAACGAGCTATGGCACGACAAAATCCGTCCACTGGAAGCCAAAATCGAAGCGAGCTGTCCAGAGAGGGGGGGACGTCAGCGAAACTTTTTCTCTCCGATGGCGTTCAAATTCACCATACCGATGCAGAATTTCACGCTGAATCCGAATCCGGCCTCCGTTTTCTCATCCGATGCTTCGTTTGGGCGCTACACACCAAAACGTCCCAAATTCTAACTCTGTCGTTTTTTCGAAAAATGTTGAAAATTTTTTCTCGCCGATTGCCTTGAAACTCACCATACCGATGCAGAATTTCCCGCTGAATCCGAATCTGGCCTCCGTTTTCTCATCCGACCACTCCTTCCACTCGAAACAGCCCATTTTACAACCCAACATTCAGCACGAAAAACATCACACACTGTAGCCTCAAGACTAATCCTGGCGGTCGCCCAAGTCCACCACGACACTCAGACCCGAAGCACCACGGCGGCCGACCACGACACTCTGCCGTTCCAGAGGGGGGGAGGGGGAGGGGAGGGGGAGGGGAGGGGGGACGTCAGCGATGGCGGCCATCTTGCGCTATCTGGTATTTGTCACTTCCTTACTACTCACTCTTTTTCAAATGCAAGCATTGGACTGAATACAAACCGTAAAATCAAGTATTTATAGAGCTGTTACTAATCTACTAAAATACTAAATCTATGAACAAGATTGACAGCATGCAAAGACATCAGTCTTAGAGATATGAAATAAAATGAGTAAGACCACTTTTGACAAGCATTCAGTAAAAGAGTTGACAGTAAAAGATGGTGCTCACGGACCAGAAAAGTAACAAATATTCTTACGACTTCCATACATTGGTGACAAAGGTGCTTTGAAAAGCAGAACGACAAGAAGGATTCCGATGCGTTCTCTAAAGTACAGATTCGGACGGCACGATGTCTGAATGAGAGAGTTTCGGAACACCTTCCGAAGAGGTTAGCCGACCCTGTAAAGTGTCCACCAAGGTCTATGCAGCAATTCCAGCAAGTAGCATTACTATACATTTTCAAGTCTGCAATAACGAGAGACAATCAGCAATCAATAATTTTAAAGTACCACATTAACAATAGACACATGTTAGGGATTATTTTTTGCTTCTTATAATTCCAGGTTAATTATTCATTTGTTATTATTTCATATCCCTAAGTCTGACAGGCTTGTATGCTTTCAACTTTGCTCATAGTTTTAATATAATTAAGCACCTGTATGATTCTAAAGTTTGTAGTCAGTCCAATTTGTGCACTTGAATAAGAGTGCGAGATATAGAGGACGAGATATACTGTGCAAAGCATTAGTTTTGATTTCTAAAAATGAATTTAGGGGCTTTATACATGAATAGATCGAGTAAAGGGGAATATTTTTTAAAATATATATATATATATATCAGTAAATTGTCGATGTATTTCAAATGTCAAATAGCTTGAATGAATGACTATATGTGAATTTTGTACAAAGTCTATTTGAACAAGAATTAATGCACAGGATTCAGCCAATTACTTCATTCGATGAAAAAATCAGAAATCCACATCTCGGCCATGGTGTCAAAATAGTCCTCTAATGTGGTGGCACAAAATATCCTCTAGGCGTGGGCGCCTCAAAGCATGAGGTATTGAAGTTCACAATCAAGACGCTAAATGTAATATTTATCACATTGAGCATATGAAACACAGAGAAATAGTCTATTATATTTATCGGCTAAAACTCTGAAACATATTTTAGCTTTTACTCGAACAATACCGTACGTCGTTACCGAAGTTACCATGTTTGGAGGTGGCTTCTATGTTTGCTATCCAAATGAGAAGCAATCTTCAATTTCTTTTTGTCCTTTCTGTTTTTTTCTATCCGAACTAGACTAGGCCCACTACATGTCTAAGTCTAATTATATCATTTGGCTTATAATACAAGTGGTTATAATTACAGGCGATAGCAACATTTTAAATAAAGCACCAAGACAATATGAAATCATATTCTATTGCAGACCAACAAAACCAGTACACTGTTATCCAGCTAGCCAATTTTATCAATCCGCAGGACGGTAATCAAACTTTTCTTGTAAAGCGATTATTGCACATACTTCGGCAACAACATTTAGGCTATAACTGTAGGAACTGTTACGAAGAGATGAATGTGAGATTTAGAAGTATAAGTGACAAATTTGACTGACCTTCCTCCATTTATCAAAGAGTTAAAACAAAAATTTGGAGATATTTCCTTTTGGAATCGATAATTAGTCATCAAGCAATTTTAAATCAAAAATTGAATGCTGGGAATGATAGGGATCATTTGCAGCCGCTTGTTTGCGAAATTTTGATACGAATAGTTGTCATGTTACTGTTTAGTTCACAATAGTAGTATGAAGAATATTGACATTCTTCCAGATTTCAGTCTGGAGGTAAATTGCGACCTCACAAATCAGTTCGTGCATGAATGCATTTGTCCAGTCTTTGAGATCATAGAGGAAAGAATCGCCATAAAATTCTTTCCAGGACCATGGTCAGTAGGATGGTAAATTTTCATGATGCTTCAGACATTATGCTGCTGAGCAAACCTGCAAGAGCATCACTTGAAAGAAAAACTTGAGAAATTTCATGATGCTCGAGAAGTTTACTAGAAACAATTTGGAATATGTATTGTCTCATCACTGATACCGATACTTCTAGTTCTGATGTAATCAAAGTTGATGTAATGTGTGAGTGCATATTATCTCTATGTTTGGTCATTTGCACCAATAACTTTATATGCACTCAATCAATTTGAAGCCTAAATTTCTTGTAATGCCAGTCTCCTGTTCATAACAGTTGAGCAGCAAATAGTTAGCTAGTTTCAGAAAGATTGATCTGTCGATCTGTAGCCGAAAAGCGACGCTTAAGCTTCAACAATACTTGAAGTATAATTAGCTTTTCATTAAGCAGAAATCTGAAATCATAAAAATATGGCCAATATTAATTATTTGCTCCATGTAAAATGCTTCGTAGATGTTAAAAATAAAGCGAAGGAACTTCAAGGTTGGATGATTAAAACGTCATCGTCTAACATCAACGTGCACGCACTCTATCAGTTTTCTTGAGTGAATTATTATTGGTCATTTATTCAGCATCATTTTGTTATCTATGCATAGCAGCATGCATAGAGAATAGAGAGCTGATGGTTTTTTATTATCATTTAGTACAATTTGAATGAAAATGAAGTGATTTAGAATCACATAGCCTACTACATTTTACCTAGCTGACGATGGTCATGCATTTAACTATAGGCCCATGTGCTCCATGGTCCTATAACTACAGTTGGCCTATACATAAACACCGTCAGTTACCATGAAGGATACTCAGTTTCATAAGCATACTTATCTGAAATTAAGCGATTATCAATTCAACGTAATGTTGCATTTTACTTATCGACTAATAATGGTTATGCATAACTAGGCCTACTCCATAACTCTACGATCTTTTATCAGAAATAAAGCGACTATTAATCTAACTTAAGAAAACGCACTTTGGAGTCTAAAGGAATATTCCATGCAATTAACCCACACCGCAAATTGAAAAGGTCTAACAGGGCTTGAATGTCTGTCGAAATCAAAAATTGACTTCATTATTTTAGATATTTATGTGTATTAGACATGGCGATCATCTGTTGTATGATGATCAAGAAAATAACATAGGAGGCTTATGCTCTTTTAAAAATAGGATTAAATTAATCATTAGACCTTTTCAATTACAGTACGTGCATTGCCCCAACGTGCCCTCTTGCAGCATTTCGAACAGAAGCTCTTGCGTCAATGTTGCCAGAGCAGGCAACTACAGGAATTGAGAGATCAACGCGATTCTACATCAATTCCAACCTCGCACATTCTTTGAGAAAAATGGCAATAATAATTTTCAAATGCATCATGATCACTGATGGATCGAGCGCTTTTAATCCCTAGTCCCTCGCAAACTCCTTTTTGCTATTATTGATGAAACTCTATCTGCAGCATGTTTGATATGGCATCATTAGTAAAGATTAACAATGAAATTAGTATTGTTGAGCTAAATTAGGCCTTTCGCATTATAGGCCTATCTCAAACACAGCAAAATTCAGAAGCATTGTCATGGAAATCTACATCCTTTTTATTGATTTGATAATGTCAAAGCATGTCTGATCTTTCTATCCCGGAGTGGCCCATAATCAGGCGGTGACCAGCCGTTACCAAAATATGTCGAGAGCATAGTAATCGACACGTAACGTCTATTCTTTTTCTCCTATACCGAGGATTTTGAGGTCTAGAACGACTCTATGGTGACTGATGAACGGGTGAAGGCCACTCAAGTTCATGTCTTTCACTCTATGGAAGATGCTCGCCCAATATATCGCACGAAAGTCGTTGCATAGACCTAAATGGCTCGTTATATCATCGTGATGACAAATAAATCTCGTGAGTGTTGCTCCATTTATGAAAAGTTGGACAGCTTTTGATCGAAGAACGATCACAATCATTTTTTAGTGCGATAAATCGTAGGAGCTCTTTTATCTTGTCCGTTGCAGATACGTGTCCAAGCAATCAGTGGTGCTCGCCTAGGTTCTTCTTTTCAAATGAGTATTTTCTGGGACCCATTGGTGGACATAGAGGCGGGTCAACGAAAGACACTCTTTCTAGATAACGATAGTAGTGCAATGCAGGTTCACATAGCACGTTTGCAAAACTGTAGGTGGTAAAATTCAAGTGTGCGGCCAATTTGGTACTCAATCAGCATTTTATCAGTTTCAGCTTGTAGCACTTTCACCCCTATTGTTCAAAAAAAATCTAGCATTCCGAGTATTAGGAAATAATATGTTTGCAGACTTGTTACAGTTGAAAACTACATATTAGGGGTCCCAAAATTAGCACAGTTTTTATTTCAATGATAGAACGACCTTTTATGCTCAGCAATCAATCTCTTACTAAAAAATAGCATGAAAATGTCATGAGGTTTTAGGAATTGCAGAAAATGTTGGAAATATCCTCCACCTTCGGATAATAAAATATTCACTATTCTCACATGTTGTCGACAGCACTTGTGATTTTTTCATAATTGATTTCATCACACCTTGCACCGATTTTCTCTTTGGTTCGTCAATAGTTTTGGGCTTTCCATTATGATATAACCTGCACTTGTTCTTCAACAACACTCAAAGCCGGTGATCTCATGGCGTCAGATTAGAAGATCTTGCCGGGCAAGCTGCTTCAAAGCACCGTCCAAAGTCACTTTGAAGAAATCGAGGTTCTCTTAAAATTGCGGCAACATGATGAAAAAAGTGCTATGATGCTCCATCTTGGAAAATTGCTGTGGAGGAATATCCCATAGAGAAGGGATATATAGACAAAGTGTCGACTCAAAAAAAAGTATCTGCGTATACAGTGAAAACTTTTATATGAAAAGAGATTACGTTCCTGCGGTCCAAAAAATTATTTGAGCAGCTTTCAAAAAGCTAGATTTTTGCCAATATAAAGACTACCGAGATGACGTCCCTATATACGTGGTGTGATCCAAAATGTCCCGGACTAACCTACTTGCAGATAACCTGTGATAACGAATACTACTTCAGATGTAAATTTAGGTCTTTAAGGCATGAGAAATATGGTCGCCGAAATTTTTCCGGTCAGTTTTCTATTTTTAAAAAATATTTTTACATTTTAACATGAATTTCTGTATTTTCTGAATTGATCGAGATCCGATTTGTCTTATTGTTATAGTTAGATTGATTTTGATTTGTACCTTATTTGACGGATATCTTTGCCATGAATATTGCACGTCTTTTGTTAATTGCTTCATGTGTTACGATATCAATCAGTGAAGTTCATTCAGCACGCATTCATTAAGAAATCCGTGTCAACGATGGTTCTTTGTTCTATCAGTTTTCATGATGGATGTGACAAGCGTGTCTTCAGTCGAATATCGCAGTGTGATACGATACCTCCTGATCCGCGGCTTCGCTAATGGTGACATTCTAAAGGAATTAAGCCTGGCATATGGAAGCAAAGCTCCATCGAGAACTACTGCTTATTTCTGGATAAGCGAATTTAAACGCGGAAGACAATCTCTGGAGCAAGATTTTTCAACTGTTGGTCGGCCGCAGGAGATTCCGGAAGAGAAATCGAGTCAGTGCGATGAAGTGATTACAGCACACAGAAGGATAACCATCCGTGAGTTGTCAAGAGAGTTGCGAATCAGTTATCACTCCTGTCATGACATCATCGAAAGACTTGGATATCGCAAACTGGCATCACGTTTCGTACCGAAGTTTCTGTCACCTGAAATGAAGGAGAACAGACTTCTGGCGGCACAGTCAAATTTGGATCTCCTCGAAATGCACGGAGATCAGTTTCTGAACTGCATCCTTAGAGGATGAAACACCTTTAAGTTTGTATCTGCCTCAAAGTAAGCGAGAATCTGCAGAGTGGCGAAAATCAGGCGAGTCTGCCCCTTTGAAAATGCGATCCGGAACATCACATCGCCGGTCGTTGATGCTGACGGTCTTTTGGAACGCTTCGGGAATCCAACTGGTTGACTTTGCGGATAAAGGAGTAAGAATCAATAGCGAATATTATTCCAATCTGTTATCTGAAGCGAGGAAGAAAATAAGAAAGCCACGAAACATTCCCCTCTACTTGCTTCATGACAATGCTCCGATTCACACCTCGCAGGAGACAACCAATGCCTTAACGAGAAACGGATTTCAACTATTGAGCCATCCTCCTTATTCACCTGACTTGGCCCCAAGTGACTTCTATCTGTTTAGATTCCTCAAAAAGCATCTTCGTGGACACCATTTTGAATCGCCAGTTGAACTGCGGGATGCAGTTACTGAGTTTTTTGATTCTTTGACACCGGAATTTTTTCATAAAGCTTTTTGTGAATTGAGACTTCGTTGGCAAAAAGTGACGAATGCTAACGGCTCATACATTGAAAAGTAAACTGTTTTCTGGAACAAAACATTTGTTTTTCCGTTAATTATTAGTCAGGTTATTAGTGATAGCTTAACTGTCAAGTTAATCTAAATATATTAATTCTAAATCGCTAGAATTTATAGGAAAATCTTGAAATTCAGACAAAAATGTTTGAAAATTTTGAAAAAAATAGAAAACTGACCGGAAAAATTTCGGCAACCATATTTCTCATGCCTTAAAGACCTAAATTTACATCTGAAGTAGTATTCGTTATCACAGGTTATCTGCAAGTAGGTTAGTCCGGGACATTTTGGATCACACCACGTAAGTAGTATTAAACAAGTTGGATATCAAAAGGAATGAACATTCGCGAACAAGCATCGTAAAGCAGAAATTATGCTGATGATCAAGGAAATCTAATGAACGGCATTATAATGTAAGTTTTCATGAAAAAGTCAAGATCTTATTGTTCTGTCGTGGCTAAAATTTCATATTTTCAATTCAATTTTCATTGTCATGAATTTATGATTCACTAAATTAATGTTTCACTTGTTGAATCTGAATGGTGATGTGGAACCATTTACATCTTTCAAAGTTAATTTAAATCATTGTCTTTGATTCTGTTATTTTGCTTTACCGGTGGCAGGTTGTTTATGAAATGATCACGCTTAAGAAGACTCTCTTGCGGTTCAGCATGAAAGCAATAGCACGTCATCGAGTTGCCAATTTAACAAACATAACCTCTCCAAGACTGTCATGACAAGGACGATCTGTATCATTCCCTTCTGCTTTATGCTATCATAATCAGTCAATTCCGTTGTAATTTCTCCAAAACTGCATAAATGTGCATATATCACATTTGGAAACAATTCCGACTGTATCCGCTTTGAGTTCATTTAATAAAATCGAAAGTGCATGCACAGTGGGGATTTAATAAATGCGGAGTTACCACTCTACCTTATATACTTACTCTATGGAATATACTTTCAACTGATATCGTTGACTGAAGTGATTTTCTAGTATTTCATTGCAATTATTGCCGTTGACTGTGTCGAAGAAGAAGAACCACCTAAATTTATGGCACAGGGAAAATGCTGTGAACGCCACAGCACGTGGTGAATGGAGAGAGCGAGTCAAATTCGTGGTAGGCATTTTTCACTTGCCCATGTAATGCAATTATGCCTATTCATAGAGCCATCTCGTAAAATTATTGCTTGATCACTCTAGATAATATTGAATACTAAATCTCTATTGCTCATTGATCGCATCTTATTTGATTGTCTTTATCATCTGCAGTGATTGCCTGATACAAAGAGAAGGGATTAAGAATATGTTTTAATTTGCATTTCAATATTCTATGAACCATGATCTCGTCCAGTCAGAGAACTAAGTGCTGTGGCATGAAAGTTTCAATAAGTTCGAAGATGAAATGACGTCACACTTGCACCCTCTTCAAAAAAGGCACACGATTTTCCTCTTCAAATTTTCTACTTCTTCCTTTGGCATCAAGACTTTTCAAATTTTGAAATTATGAAATTAGACGTGTGACATTGGAGTGACAAATGCATCTCTTATCCTATATGTCCACAAATTTGATAAGCAATCTTTCATTTACTTAGAACAGTAGGACAATTTCTAAGTGAGTTGATAGTTTCAAATAGTCTGATTTTGTATTAAACAGCTACGTGTATCATAATCTATCTTCAATGGCAGGCTTGTAGATGAATGATTGACACTAGCATTAGCCACTATCATAAGCGAGAGCGCCTTTCTATAACATACGCGAGATATATTACACATGACATGTTATTTATTGAAATATAATACAACAGGAAGGTATAGAAAGATAAAAAGATCACAGTTGGACAATTCAATTTACATGCAGATTGTCAGTATTACAACCGGAATAATTAATGCATGCCGAATTCGTCTTGACAAACCATACAAAAATCTATTCACAAACTCTATTCATGACAACATGAGGGGGAAATGAAAACTATGATTATCCCTGAAAAAGTCATTCGTTGCGCAGGGAGAACAAAGAACTTCTCGATGTAAATCCAAAATTAACGAATGACACTATTATTAGTGCTTGTGATTGCTAATAACCACTCAGAACTTGTGGTATTCGCGTTTTAGGAAAGAAGAACAATTTTCTATTCTGTTACAGGAAACGGAAATCAAAATTGAGCAAAAAACGGAAGCGGAGAAAGCAAATGACCTACAAAATGACAGGCACTGTTATTTGTTATTTCGCTGCCGCTTAAGAACATCCAAAAGTAAATTTGTAGAAAGGAATGGGAACATACAAAAATACTTATATACAGACAGTTAATCTATATAATTATCTTTACATGACAGAACAGGCTGTGCTCGTAGGAGATTTTTCTGTGGAGCTGTTCCTAGGTCGCGCACCGTTTTGAAGCTCTCCTTGATTAAAACTTTTAGATAAGTCACGTGAATTATATGTCGATGCCTTAAACTGCTGTCTTCGAGCGGATGCACCATTGTCGAGATATGCTGAGCTTCTTCTTTGCAGCGGTGGCTTGGGTTTGGGCTTGGTTTTGGCAGGCTCGTCGAAATTAACAACTCTGTTCAACGTTTGAGTCCGATTATTAGTTGATTTAGATGAATCAACAATTATTGGCTTTCTAACGATTCTATCACTGATATGTGAAGAAGAGATTTTCACACTTGAAAGTGCGCCAGAATCAGAACTTTCATTAACCTCATTGATTATGTTGTCCAGCATTTCTTTCTCTAAATCCTTTATTCGATTGTCACGCTGACGAATTTCCGCTTGAAGATCTGTTATCTGAAAGGAAGGATTAAGAGATTATATGCATCTCTCATTAGACATCTAGTTAAAGTGTCCGTCGTTTATGATCCGGCAAAAAATGTTGAAAAGTGACGTTAAGTTGGATCTTCAACAATTTGCCTTTAAATAACATACACTCATTTTCTCAATGCTGAAAATCATGCATTCCAATTAGTTAAATGCAGAGTTAAAGAATATGCATCAAAGGAGTGACTTTCTTGGTTATAGTCGGTTATAAAATACGGAGTGTCGAGGGATGAAAGAAGATGACTAGCGTCATGTCGAGGAGGGCTGTAACTGAGGGCGACTGCCTCTTGGCAATGCAGGTGGGCCCATGGGACAATGGAGTGAAGAAAGATTTTGAGATTTCAAAGGTGGTTGAAAAGCTTGAGACTTCTTTTCTGTCGCCTGTCTTCAATGCGTGAGAAGGAAACTACAGGCGCAAGTCACAGAGCAGATTATTCTGTGCCAAGGTTTCTGGATCTTTTTTTTGCTTGTTCAAGTTTGAGAGAATTTCTCTCGTTTACTCCCAGAAGCAGAGTTGAGTAGTAATTAAGAATTGACAGCATTGATGTGTCATATTATCTGTATTACTTGCGCTTTATGTACTGTTTGTTGGCATGCCTCGCAATTACTTCAACAGGATGACCTTTTGATCGGGTTGCACATCTGCGTAACTTGTTGGTCCCATTCTAGACTTTTGCTTTCGATTTTCTTGTAGGATTAAATTGTACATTATTCTGTATACATAAACATACATTGTTGTGGCATTTATATTATACATGGTATGATATATTGCATAAAGCGATGTGTGATATTGGGATGAAAAAAAGCATTCAGTCATGTTCCCTTTTTGTCAAGTGAAGATGCAACTCTATTTCATCGTTCGTCCCCACGGGAGGCTAGTCATTATTCGTGGAAAAAGTAGAATCGCTACCTTTGTTCAACGTAAACTTTTATTTTCAAAATTGTCGAAAACTCGCCAGACGCGTATCGCACCACCGACAGTATCAAGGGGTTGAATGCAACTCAATATTTAATTATTCCATAAACGAAGATGTACTTTTGAATAAGTCATAGGCTATAGCATGCGTCATTAAAGCCATGAAATATGGATCATTAATCTACGTGTATATCATACTGGTAGTCTCATTTATCGCTGCATAGTCGAAGAAGAATGAATGCAGAAGTGAAGCACGACATTTTTCTGGTGGACACATGAGCCTCAAGGGTGGCCAATTTAGCTCGATTTTGAGAAAGCACCTCTGCCACATTTTGAAAGAAAATAAAAAATTGAGATATTCGATTAGTTGCATGTATATCTTATTTTGCACGCTCATTAGCTGTTGTTGAGGTCTGTTCTTAATTTCTTTTTCTTCTATCATTCTTCTGCAGTTTCTCATATATACATGGACAGTAGTTATATGTGCATTTTATCGTGTAAACACAGTTCTTCGTGTTACATTGATTGCAGTTCAAAGCACAGCTACAAGCTACACAGTTCGCTTGTATAAAGCACAGCAACAAGAAGAATGGCAGAAGAAAAAGAAATTAAGAACAGACCTCAACAACAGCTAATGAGCGTGCAAAATAAGACATACATGTAACTAATCGAATATCTCAATTTATATTCTCTTTCAAAATATTTACATGTACAAAATATCATTACGTGTATACACCTGCCATAGAATTCTCATACGATGATGAAAATCATCCCAGCAGCCATTTATATAGAATATAATGCTCACTAATTTAAATTATTAATTGAAGCAGTCCTAATGAAGACTGATGATCCTCAGGTATACAAATGCAATGCCACTGTAACCATTTGATTAAACAGTTCTTAAAAGAACTCAATGGAGCTTTCTCGTGGCAACGAATTAAAATTGATCAGCATTGGCCTAATATCTGGTAAAAATGGAAATCTTAAGACTGGTGACACTACTTATTCTTACTGTTAATCTGCTAATACCATAGATTCCAAAACACTGCCGCATACACGATAAGGTACATGTAGTGTTTGCGGCAGTGAGCCCTAGTTAGCATATCTTCGCTATCTAGGGCTCCCTGCCTCTGAGAGGTTTCCCATTAGCCGTATGTATCTATGCCATAGAAAAACTTGTCCTTTTCCATGCAATATCTTCAGTTACTGTTTTAAAATGTTTTCGTAAACATCCGTTGAACTGATTTGTCTCCTCTCCAATTTTGCTTCCCCGAAGAAGGTGCACACCGAAAATTTGGGAATAAATTTAAAATAGCGGTCTCAGAAAAGTCGCCTTTTGTTACATGTACACTCAAAAAATAAAGTTTTGATTATCTCAAATTCTTCAAAAAATCAGGCTTAAGTTTCTGGAGCTTTAAAGTTTCAGGAATGTTTTTATGTTTTTTTTTGAATTATTCTCACTCATTCTACAGAAAGCATTTTTTCAAACAAACTGCTTGGCTTTGATGCTCACACCCTTCCATGCTAGATAAATGTGTGATCAATTTTTAAGGATTCTGCAGCATTTCGCATGAATGTAATGCTCGAGAAAATTACAGTGATGACCGAATATCCCCTATAATATCGCTGGCCTATTTGCCATCTGTTTAGTGACGGGCCGTGTTATTTTGCTAGAATAGTGTTGGAAGTTGGATAAGCATATTTTGAAGTGCTTCAACATAAAGCGTCGGAAAAAATAATCTGCTAATCAATGCTTCTTGAAATTACATGTAGAAATTATAAATCACAATCTTATAATTGATGTGAAATGATTAGTGCAAAACTGAAGGCTAGAATTAAACTTGATCTAAAACTATCGAGACTCATTAGCAAAGCCGTGACAACATATCTTCTGACAAAGCTATCATCAAGGATGCATTGAATAAACATATACAGGCGTCACTGAAAAAAACACTCCAGTAAGTGATGGTAGCAATGAATAAATGGTGTTATGAAATATTTAATGGCATCCAAACACCTTTACAACAGGTTTATGTAGCGAATATACCAAAAATTTAGTGTGTTTTGTGTACATTTATTACTTAACTACATTACTTGGCATCAGGATAAGCCTATTAAGCCCTAATGAAGTATCAATATTGGCATAATAAAAAATACAATATTAATAATCTATCATTACTACGTCTCCTGGCTACAGAGCGCGTAAGTGCATTATTACTAGCTATATTTAATCAACAGATGTTTTCTATCTTCATTTCTAACTTTCTAATTTAGAAAATGCATCTTGAAACATACTTTATTATCAAGCAATTAAGCATGATTTCGCAAAACGTCTCAACTCAAGGTTTTTAACAAAGCCTATAACACAAAATTCCTTGCTTCTCAAACTATTCATAGAATTGCTGAGGGGGCGAATCTTCATTCCCAAAGCTGTCCCACACCACAAGAAATCTCTATGAGAATTCAGTGGTGATTTACACACACCACGGGAATGCATTGTTTTATACATTTAGCGTTAATCATGCTCACATGATTAATGTGAATAATAGATGTCGTCAAGTATAGTAGGAACCATGAATGTGTAATTCAGCATTGCAAACTTCATACGTAGGTATTGTAAAAGGTCTGATTTACATTTATATGTAAAACATTATTATCATTAAAATCCTAACCGGGTAACAATTGCGCTCTCACAATGTGCAAGCAGATTTGCTGATGTTTTGAAAATGCTATTTTCCTAATAGTTTGAATTAGTAATTCATAGTAAAATCATATCCTCAGGCAACATTATGCGCCACTAGTTATTGAAAGTGCATCAATAGACACACAGTAAACTGCACCACTTTTTTACATACAGATCGATAAATAAAAGCCTATAAAAGTAGATAAAATAAACCTATAAAAATGCAAGGATCCCCCTTCAAAAGAGTCAAATAACTCAGCAAACTCCAACTGACATTATTTATATTTTAGGCAATACTAAGACGTGGCCAATGGCGACATTTCATCAAAATTTGATACTTTAATTTAATGCTTCCTGTGGCCATAATACGGCGCTTTTAATGGATTTAAGCGTTTATTTCACGGGTGTCCGTCAGAAATTCCACAAATGGGAATTCATTTAG
Organism: Prostheceraeus crozeri; assembly: GCA_907163375.1. Classification (NCBI taxonomy): domain Eukaryota; kingdom Metazoa; phylum Platyhelminthes; order Polycladida; family Euryleptidae; genus Prostheceraeus; species Prostheceraeus crozeri. The sequence goes on along the minus strand of CAJQUW010006096.1, from coordinate 11,955 downwards.
ATAAAATCCATTCCCACCGCATAGGAATTCCCATTAGCACGATGTCGATGTTGGTATATCTGACTATCACGGCTACTGCACCTTCTCATGTATGCGTCTGTTTGTAAAGGCTTCACGTAGCTATTAGTTTGGATTGGTTTAATGAAAAATATTACTTAGTTAAAGTCCAGATGAAATAATTAAGAGCGATGCTCTGTTCAACATGCCGTCATTCAACCGAAGCAATTAATGTATTGAATTTCTCTTCATTTTCTTATATACTAACCCTGTAATCTTTTGCTCATAGTATGATGAGATGCTACTGTGCTGAATAAGCAGTAATGGTAGCAGCATTCATAATGATTTTGGCCAAGCATCTACGATGCTTGTTTTCAAGCAAATTGAGTACTTTACATGCATAGAGTGGCATTCTATTGATGCTCTATTGATTCCTTGCCGTCACTGTTAACAAACACTTGAAATTATTAATATCAAATTATCATTGCATGACTCACCTGTTCAAGTAGCTCCTTGTTAATCAATCTTAAAGACAACAATTCCTCATCTTGATCTTCTGCAGACTCATTCGACCGACTGTGATTGATGAAAATATCCGATTCGTCTGATTCATCGTAATTCTTTGCCTGACTTTCCGTCGAAGTTTTCCTTTCTGCGAATGATCTATAACAACATAATGAATACAATTCAAAATGCAGATTTATCACTTAAATCATATTCATCCAGATTATGCAAGATTTCATCTGAAGATGACTTTACTGCTCATCGTAACAACGCCAAAGTTTTTGTACATTTTTTAAATAGTCAAATTCCAATCAATTCAATTTTACTGTAAGTGCATGTAGGAAGTGAACTTTGATTCTATATGAATTCATGAGATCATGCAGGATATGAAATGACTTGTCATTATGCAAAGCAAATTTAAAAAATGAAGCTCTAGCCTCACTACTCCCCCACCAGCTTGAATGTTGCAGACGTTGATATCGCTGTGATAATTACAGTCCAGAGGCCCTTCCTGTCAGCTTCCAATAACTACTTCAGAGCTCGACCTGTAGACCAAGCATTAGAAGATTGCTAGGTCAGGCACTTAACGACTGTTACGTCAACCACGGAGAGCCGGTTTCATAGCATGTAAAGCATATACCACCACGGTACTTTCAAAATGGTGGCAGCTTTGAAAACAAATGAAATATCTCATTGTGACGTCTTTTGACGCTATCAGAACAACTTTATGATTTCTTTTTATAAACATAAAAATCATTATTTATCCGTTCGCATATTCGTTTCATGCTAAAAATCAACATGAAAAGATTGTATATCTACATATTATTATCGCCTTGCATTGAAAACTAATGCCATTATATTGCATAGACAACAGCGAAAGTATGTTGCATTACTCACAAGGATTATCTTTTATAAAGCGAAATATTGAATATAATTTGGTTTGCTTACAGTAGTGTCAGATTTCTGTCAAAAGCAAATATATATGTTTCGGTAAAAGTATGATCATTCAAATTTTGAAATGGACACTTCGGACTATATTCATTAAAAGGTCAGATTACATAGGATCTTGGATGAAGATGCATCTCAAATACACAAAAGTTACTTTAACGACTCATATCCATAGTTCTGTAGCCATAGAGTAAGGATATAGTAGTATATAGAGCAAGTATATAGTGGATGTCTAGAGTGTTGACTAGAAAATTATCTGTTAAAGTGAAAATTTTTATAAGAAAGGATTCACTTTTTTGCGGAGATTACGTTTCTGCGATCCGAAAAAATATTTGATCAGTTTTTAAAAGTCACTTTTTTTCAAATGATTCCTGTGTTTATATACTACCGAGATGAAGCTACTTTGTAAGTAGTATGAAACAAGTTGGATATCGAAAGGAATGAACATTTGCCAACAAGCACTTTAGTTAAGTGGAAATTAAGCTGATTATCAAAGGAAACTTATGAACTGCATTATAATGCAATTCTTCCTGAAAACGTCGAGATCTTATTGTGCTTTCCTGAGTGATATTTCTAGTTTTTAATTCCATTTTCATCGGTATGATTTTATGATTTACTGAAATCTGAATAGTCATGTGGACCCATTTACATATTTTAAAGTTAATTGTGATCACTGTCTGTGATTATTTTATTTTGATTGACATTTTACACAATTCGATCAAAATGTTTATAACTTAAACTGACTAAATAGCTTGTAATATTGGTACATGAACATCAGAAATGATCAGTCGAATAACTAAGCACCTATTAAAAGATGGATTTGAAAATTATACCTGGCAAGAGGAGATAAATTACTAGTTGATGGCGTATGAGATTGAATCTCTCTTTCAATGTCACCGCGTAACATTTTCAGGTCTTCCTCCATACTCTTCACTTCCCGGGTTTCTTCTAATATCTTCTTGTTCCTCATCTTGAGTCCTCTCTCAATGTTGTGAAGCTGAAAATTGACAGATTTTATTGAAGAAGACCTGAATATTATGTGAAAGAATGACGGTGATATTGCACCTCAGACATTATTACATAGTTAATACTTGATACATGTATGTGTATATTTTAATATCAGATTGTGGGAAAGGAAACAGACTGTATAGTCGCAGTTAAAATATTCTTATACTGCGCAATATCAGAATATTTTGACTGCGACCATAATCTGTTTACCTACCCACAATCTGATATTGTCAAATGGGAGACATTTCACTTCAGTATATTTGTATGCAATCCACATTTCTTAACGTGTCTCTCCCTTCTCTCCGCCCCCCCCCCCACCGTTGACGCCATATAATAAACTTTTGAGGAATGCTTTCGAATCATTTTACACAATGCCTAACAGTATACCGTAATAACAGTGTAATAACAGTATGCATCGCTGGATTTCAAAGCAATTTTTTAAACAACACTTGATCAACTTTTGCCTTTAAGAAATCATAGTAAAAAATTAGTGTACCACATATGAAATATCTAAGTGCTCTCTGCACTGTAAATCATAAAGGCCTATCCCAAAAGTATCAATCTGAGTACTGAGTGGAATAGTACGCAAATTACAAAACTCAAATTCACAGAAGCACTAGAATGCTCATTAAGTGCTAATTCAGCACTATAACATGATCCGATAACAGTAGAAGTAAATTATCCAGCCAATGTTGATTTCAAAATATTATGAAAATGTATTATCAACATAATTACTTTAAAAATCGAACTATTGATTAGAAAAAAAGCACAGGAAAAAGCACATTTTAAAAACTGAAAAACGTGTTTGATATGATGTCTGTTGTTTTAATTTTATAATTACTCCATACAATTAAAAGTAGTTTAATTTGATTTCCATGATTTAGATGGGCTGTAGCGTGCTGAACTATGTACTAAAATGTAACATCTGCACATTCTCCGAACGGACATGTTATGACTTCCTTAGGCATGTGAATTTTTATTTCTATAATCGCGAATGGTGAGGTGCAAATTGAATGACAATCATGATATTTTCAAAGACACATGGCATATAAATTCTAAGTTAATTTTTTCAATCTCACAATTGATATTATTAGCACTTGTTGACTGCATCTGACTATTTTATTCCTTATTGACTTATCATATCGCACAGAAATCCTTGTATAAAGTCTACATATTTCCTCTTCCTTAGAATACATGTTAACCTTCCTTGATATTAGTTGCAATTCAATGTATTTTGCATTTAATCGCTTTCTTCAAGATAAATATAATTTTAGTGATTCAAATACATTTACGTTTAATTGCCAAAAAAAACTTGTAGATGGATGTGTATATGGGATAAAGCGGGTTAGATATGCCGTATGGCATTTCTAAAGTTTCTTCGAAGTGATGGTCCTATGCAACTCACTAAATCAGTGTTAAAATGAACACGAATTAAGTACTGTGTTTTAGAATCCAAATAGCTCTAAAATGAGTGCTAATATTTTCGCACTCAATGAGTGCCTGATTTTGGGACTAATTTCTCAGTCCCAGTTAGTACTCAGTTTCAGTGCTCCTTTCAGTGCCCATTTGGGACTTGATAAACGACATTGTACCATTAAAGCAACCCATTTTTGAACAATAATGATTTTTAAATGCCAAAAAATGTTATAAAGCAAATAAGCTGCATTGGCGAGAAATAGGGAGGGAGACTTTAAGTATACTAGCGCGCATGACTCCCTCCTATTTGATAAAAGCAAGAAAATGAAAGATCATAAAAGATTAAGCAATTCTAATAATTATCTAATTACTAATAATCATTTGATTAACAGTTGTAGAGATTTTCACATAGGTTGTCAATGTCGTCGGTCTCTTTGAAGTTGCAAGTAATCATTTGATACCGCAATTCGTATGTACGTAGAATGAAATCTGATGATTCTTCATAATGCAGATAACTTGTTTGGCGTAGTTGCAACATAAATATTCTACCTTCACAAAGCACAGCTGCTCGAGTAAAGAGATGATTTTTCTCACTACATGGACCACTACATTGTATGACATTTCTGCATGTATTTTTCTGATTCTTGTACGTTTGAAAATAAACACATCCATACTCTGATTGAGCTGATTTCTCTCACTGCATGGATCACTACAATTGTCGCAAGAAATTTATGCATGCACTTGCCTGATTTTTGTTCGTCTGAAACAATGCACATCTCTACTGTATTCTATAACTGATACCTGGATAACTGACACTGGTAGCAAGAGATAGTTTAATTCGAAGTCTTATAATGACTTTGAGGTCATCATAGAAAATATGAACCAAAAGTCTGTATAGCGCCTGTACATTCTGCCGCACACTTTTATAGCTTTTCACACACTTGGGTAAAATAACTCAAGACCCAAGCCCCAGGTAGCGAATCCAAGGTTTTGAAACCCAAGTTTCATGCTTTCTAGAATCCCGAAAAGTAAAATAGTAAAAATAAGCTCAAAAAACTGCTAAATTTACATCCATTGTATTTCTTGAATAAGAATGCACGTGCAAGCGACGCTGTTTCGTGCAACAGCCACTTAATCATGGACCGAACAAAATTGAGTGAAATTAGGATGAGTTATATATACAAGTGCATGCTTGGATGAAATGCAATAAACAGCTCGAGTTTCCTATTGACATGTATCATGCGTGATATGAAGATCACATCTAATATCAAAGCCCTTGTAGCTAGTGCATGATTTCATGATGTCCGCGAAGGAGCATATTTGTATTGTTAGTCGTTGTAATTAGTACTAATATCGAACGGTTGACGAGTGTTAATGAAAATAATCACATGGTTATGAATTGAATAATTTATGGTAATCCCATATTTTCTGTTTCCCCTACACACTTTCTGTGGTAAAATACATGCACTTAATCGCACTGGTTTGAAATTGAACCAGTCGCATATGTCACGTATGAGTGCTACTGGTGTTGTGCGTCAGAAAAGCATTACTTCTGATTTTTCTAATTACTGGTGTAATTTTAATATTGATGAAAGATTAGAGAAACCAACAGTTGAAACTTAGGCAATTTTTTTTTCGCGACCAAAGTTTTAGAACCTTGGGTACGGCACACAAGGTCACACAAGGTCAAGGCTAAACCTAGTGATCAGTAATTCTCTATTTCACCTTATAAGTTTCTAGCGCGGTGGCTGATTAGCTATTACTCACATTTGATAGTAAATTGACAAGCTCAAGCTATCTCATTCTAAGCTGCTGCTTAAATCATACGTTGAATCAGCATGTCATTAACAAAAATTTGAGGAACCACTCCGATTATCTGTGTAAGTGATATAAATGTAGATTGTAGACTTATTCATGGACTTACATGCTCGTCAGCGATTTCTAAATCCTTCAAACGCTTGGCATTGTCATCCTCACGCTCAGTAAGCTCTGTCTCCAACTCCTCAATTGCCTTCTTACGTTCTTCTATTTCCAGTAGCCTCCTATTCAAGTCTTTCAGTTGTTCAGAGACGTCTCTCTCTGATTCTCTAGAAGGGGAAATTGAAATTGAGTGTTACACATTTTAATTGATAATTATATTAAAATCCTTAATGCATTAAGTGAATTATTGCATCATTTACTAATTTCTAGAGCGACAAAATGATAGATAAAAAACTAAGGGTGACATGAAATAAACAACGTAAGTTTTATACGCAAAATTTTGCAGGCACTCTTTCAGCAGCGATATTTATAGAAAATCATAATGCATCTGAAAGAGCGTAATCCTGTCTTAGAAACCCATAATGCTGATTGCGATAATACTTTCGCATTTGCAATCTGAGCCTTCGCTAATAAAAATTAAGTCGAATAGGGTAATTTGTTGTTTAGAAGCAAACGAATTTCGTCAGTCTCGCATTTGATTGACACTCCTCCCACGTTTTCTCTCCTCACAAGACGGCATAATTGCCAAAAATAGGAAAAACAATTCAATACATTTTCTTGAGCAATAACTCCTCCTTCGCAATATTCACTACTTACTAACAGACATTTATGGAAATTGATTGCGATATGGAGAACACATGTGTGAATTATGTAATTAACAGTGCCGACCAAATATGCAAAATGCATAAAAATGCATATTTCAGCTTTATTTGCACAAAAATGCATATAATGAAAATAAGTGTTTTAAAAATACATATGTAGATGATTTCTTGAAAATGCAAGAGTTATCATAAACAACTCGTGTCTCGTTGCCTGTCTTGACATATGTCTTCTCTTTTCTGTCTTTTACCATTAGGCTTCATGTTGAAAGCGGTTAGAGCAATGATGGCTTTTATACCGAAGACGTTTGTTTGGCGCACAACCTGCATAGAGTAACTGATATGATGATTCGATTACATCCAAAAGTCATTGAATTGATACTTTAACCAAAAAGGTGTTTGGAAAACCACCTTCACGCTGCCGCAAGCAAGAAGAAGCTCATATGCCACCCTCCCAGATATAAAAGTATCAACTACTAAGAATCCGAAGTCTAAATAGATGTTTCCTGATAATACTCCTCTCCTTCCTGATCTGTTCAGTTTTTCAACACCACAACCGCACGTTGTATTGCATTGAAATTGAGAAAATCAGGGAAAAGCATCAGAATTATTTAACCGAATCTGTATTGAAGTAAGTGAATTATCAAATAAATCATTGTATCATCGGTATTTATTCCTGCATTTAATTTAAGTATTGTCTACTTCAATGCAGATTCGGTCTAAGATGTTTTGCTGATCATTTTCTAAATCGACACCGATCGATGTGAACCAAGAATCAATTCTGCGAAATCAGTAGAGATTATAGAAGAAGAAAGAACTCCAACGGCTCGCAATCCTCTGCATATTAGACTTCCATATGCGCACACAAAACGATGTAGTTCGTCGTTTATTCGGTTTGCTTGACATCCGTAACTTCTTGCTGTTCTTCTTTTACCACGCTTACTTCTCGATTTGTCAGATTTTACGGGCGGTTTGTGTATTTCTCATTTTATCTAAGCGCTCACCGAATGTTACAGTGGAGTATATCATTATTATATTATTATAGTTAAATTAAGTTTACAAAATTTTCTTATGCATTAGAGAGCTACCGAATTGTTAACTATCTTGACTGTCAAATCAGTCAAACTGAATTGCAGTGCATGATTGCTTCAAAATTGAAGAATTCAATTCAATTTATCGCACTTGAATTTGTCGTTCAAATAACGAAGCAAAACGCATCGGAACATGCTACCATCTTGACTGTCAAATCAGTCAAACTGAATTGCAGTGCATGATTGCTTCAAAATTGAAGAATTCAATTCAATTTATCGTACTTGAATTTGTCGTTCAAATAACGAAGCAAAACGCATCGGAACATGCTACCATCAAGACAATTGCCCTAAATCCACCGAGCTAAATCCACCAAAGCTGACTTGGAGCTGACTGCATTATGTTGTTTAATATTTTGATGACTGATCTAATATGGCATTACATCAATGACTATCATGTCTGTAGGGACGGGAGATTAGCTAGTAATAAGTGATATGACGAACAATTCTGATTCTTGATAAAGGATTAATGGAATGCCAAGCACCATGATAGAACATAATTAGAACCATATTAGAACACCTAAATGGAATCCATATCGACATAGTAATGCATTTTGGAAGTGACGATGCCTTTAGCTTACATACAGTAATCAAAATTTGGTTCATTGCTTTATGGGTTTCAAATTGTTGTCCAAACAAACCCGGGTTAAGGAGTTTAATGAGGACCTTTTCCCTATATAGGATACGTTTAATGGTTTAATGTAGTGAGTGTTCCTGTCTGCCAGCATCCATAGCAGCACATCAGGGCCTTAAGGGTGGTGTAGAGCTGTTGCTAGGCTGACACTTGGCAGATTGGGTTTGTTGCTACTCTGGGTCCCACTTCGCAGTTTCGGGTATTTCTAAAAGGCGTCATTGAAGACGGGGAATAATACAGAGAAATAAGACATCATTTTCGTCTTCGACCGCTGCTAGAAATGGACTATCACCGTTGTTAGAAATCGATTATGAAAAAAATCATTACTCTTAATAGCAAGGTACTAATTATATCACTCCATTAAAACCATTAAGTTAGTAATTGATCACAAACTATACAAATGAATGTTGCATAGTCTACAATTATGTATAATAATACCGATAAATTTCATCTGAATTTGCCATACAGCAATAGATCTGCATCGTGATGGAATATTTTCCTGTCTTTTATCTTTGACAGTCTCATTATTAACAAAATCTGACATTGCAATCAGATGATTAATTCATAATTGTACTTCATCTTTTTTAGTAGTCTGAAACGTCAGTGCCAGAGACTTGACTGTATATTTCAATTGCAATAACTAAACTTCGAAGTATCCAAACATGAGAAATATTGTATCATAGATTGATTGTATATGCCAAAAGAGAAAAATATGAACATGTGTAGGAGAATTATATGTGACAAAAATAAATAATACATGTACGGATACAGCATTTAGAATTCGCGCCACGAAAAAGATTTGTCTTACTCTTCTTAATGTGTGTCACTTGTCAGTGATCTGTGTACAGATGTAATGCATTTACAAATTGATGCTGCGGCTTACTTCATTGTCACATTCAAATTTTGCATTTTAGATGCCACAACATCCATGTTTATCTCTTGGACTTAAATGACGCATTTCTTTAACTAATAATTTGTATGCAATTTTTCCATCCTCGATTCCATGGTTTTACAGGCTTCCTAGCATAGATCATCAAGATTCGTGCAAGACATCATTTACGAATTTCTTTTCTCGAGAATGCATTGTTCGATATACCGCGTAGAAGTAGTTGTTTTCTAGTGCAGCTAGTAGTCTTTTCATTTATTCGGTTAATTGCGACATTTATAATAATTTATAGATTCAACAAATGTTCAAAACTTTCGACTGCACTTTGAATGTGAAATGTGAAAGTTTCATATCAACGCTCTTTGTGAAGCAAAATAATCATACAGAGAAATCGAATCATTCAAATAGTTCTGCTTGTGTATCAGCATATCAATGCAAACACTTCTGAAATCCTGAAATGCTCTATGCCATATCAATTTGGGATCTCTGAATGTCTGCTTGATTCTCTTTCTACTTATTCTCCTAAATTCAGCTGAAGAGAAAATGCCGGAAATTGCACACGATTATTAGGGAGTAATTGTTATACTTGATTGTACATGGTGTTTCAGTTGATCCCGCCGGTGCTTGACAATAACAAAAGGCATTTTGTTTGAAAGCTTTAGTATCCAAAATCATTCAGGACTTGTATAAGTTCCTTTTCAATTCACTTTTCAATAATCTTCAGGCACTCTTGATTATAAAAGTTGTCCGAAATGCAAACCACTCACCTCCATGCACTTCTCTGACCTTTTGACGAAATTTATCGTCCTATGAATCATAACAGGCTCAAAAATGTCCATTAAAGCAATGATGCTTAATGATGCGCTCATTTAGTTCTTGAAGCGTTTGCGTCTAAGGATTTCGGCAAATATTGTCTCCAACACATCCCAAAGCCAGGAATTGTTCATGGTCAGATCTGGAGTCCTGGGTGGCTAAGGAATATTTTCATTGAAATGTTTCTTACAGAAAAGAGTGCGCAGAGGCGCCATCATGTTGAAAAACAGTGTTGTGCTTTCTTTCAAAGAACAGAAATATCCCTGTTCACAAAAGCTGTGAGTTATTTTTCTCCATTGACATCACCATCAAAAGCATGGTGAATAATGCCATGACTATAATTTATCATTGTCCATACACAAACTGAGGTAATTGCATCGTCTTTGATTCAGTAATGTGGAGCTTGTTTCAGAATTAAAAAGACAGCTATTCCTGTTCACCCTACCATTCAAATTAAACGTTGTTTCGTCGCTAAAGGCGATCGATGTTGTTTGAACATCTCATCACGGTTTTCCTGCATGACAAAATCACAAAAGGTCTCTCTATACAGAAGGTCAGAATTTTTGAACTCTTCAACCGGTGTTATTATCCAAGGCCTTAAATTTTCCTGTTTTAGCACTCTGTTCATGGTCGATAGTGAGGTGTCACATTGGAATGCGACTATTCTCTTCTTGTTCTCCGGTCAAAAATTGAGCATGCAGATGGAGAAACCGTGCCGAGTTTTTGAGAAAACAGACGCCGCGATTCTTTACAATTTTCAATTGCAACAGCATACGAACAAATGTGAGCAGTCTCTCCATGCTGTAGCTATCGTAGTTCATGATGAAAAGCAGCACTACGAGTGAACTAAAAGGAGTTCCTTACACTGGCTTCATAAAGCGATGAAATTCAAAATCATATAAATCTGCAAACAGAACGAAATATGAATAATGAATGCAGACAATATTGATCTAAAATGAATAGACCTTCAAAATATCATTGCCATGAAACATCGGCGAGATCAACTGAAACACCCACTATATACTGGTAAGCAGTGTCACCTACATTTAAAAAGCATCAATTTCAACTGTGATTAAAATAATTATTACATAGAATTGAAACACGACACAATTGTTAATGGCTTCATCCCACTTAGCGGAAGACCACATAGCAGTAGCCCACTTACCAGAGGCACACTTATCGGAAGGCCTCGGGCACTTTCTCGTCTGTGATACATCGATCATGTCAATAAATACACATAATCTAGCCTACACAGTACGGTACAGGATAAGCTGCCGAAGAAAAATGACCGGCGCTATGGCCTTGTGGTAGAGTGTTCGCTTTGCGTGCGGCAGACCTTGGTTCAAATCTGCGTCCGGTCAAACCGGGTCAAACCTCAGACTTTTGAAATAGGCACACTCTGCATTCTTGCTACACACTCAGCACAAAAAGAATGAGAGTAGATAAATGCCAACTCTTCCACATGGAAGACTCCGTGCCTCAGATGTGCTTCCGAGCATAAAATAATTCACCAATTTATTTTATTTATACTTCGTTTTATTCTGTCTTTTTATTGCTATTATAATAAATCAAGTCTCTGGTGCTCTATTTCAAAAATTTTGCCTTGATTGTGCGATGTCCTGCTTGCTTCAAAGTCTAGAATTTTTGTTTACTGCAATATTATTTTCTTTCAGTGAAGTGGTAGGTAAAGCACCTCGTAATATGTCAATGAGTGTCTGCATTGCCAGCATGACGTCATGTTTGCAGACCTGATCGAAAGTGTTGAGAGAACTTCAAAGAGAGGACCATTGTTCTCTAACGATGGCAACAATTACTGCAAAGTGCATTTTGTTCACACAATTATGTTCCATTCAAATTTTGATTTTCTAAAACCTCGATTTTCAAACTCAGAAACAATTTTCATGAGGGTGGAGGTCAGACCAAATTTGTGATGATAATGGAACCAATGTAGAAGTTACATGAGCCATATGACAGGACAGAGTGTTGCATAATATTTTTCAAGTGGGTGGTTGTCAAGAAGCACACCTGAAATTTCATACGAGTAAACGTGTTTATTGATGTACCATCCATGCCATTATATTC